>PVIA01008048.1:0-76584 GCA_004024845.1 Tonatia bakeri
AACCGAATTAAAAACATTAGTTTGAGGGTGAATCTCCTAAATAGATTCTTTAGTATTAATTGATACCAAATTAATCTGTGAGTATAATTTTAAACTTTTTCATTATTGGGAGGGCCCTGCCTTCAGATGTGTGGCTCACTGCACATGCTATGGCATGGAAATTGATACTGGGATTTTTTTTTCAGAATGAAATTGGGATTTTGCACACTGCCAATTCAGCAGGACTTTTATGTTTAATTGAGATACAGTTATATTAAGGAAAAGACCTATAGAGGGTGTTTTGTAATATGGTTTCAGTTATTGTAAAATGTTTTAATAAACAAACTTCCAAAGAAGTTTTGCTAAATATGGAATATAAAAAGATTCATGGATATAATAATTTTCAGGAAGTGCTACAAGTTGTTGGAAAAATACCCATTAGGTAGAATATCCTTTTTTTTTTAAAACCCTGAAGCAAAATGCAACTGAGGTGGTTTTTTTTCTTTCTGCCACTGACTCTCATGGTTCTTCTTCAGTGAAACAAATTAAAAATGTGCATTTTCTAAACAATTATGTACTGGGTTGTTTTTATTATATATCTTCAAAGAGGTATTTAAGTTCTATGTGGACCACTGGAGCCCAGCATTTCATTGGTCACAACCTTTGGCATGCACTTTTCTTGAATATTCCTGTGTGGTATGTGGCATAATTGTTCTTTGACAATTCACATTTTTTAACCTAAAACCAAATTTAAAAACCCATTACATATAAATGTAAAAATGAGATGTATGTTTTGAATATTACATCTTTGTTAATTACATTAATTCAGAGCAGATTAACACTTGCAAGGAAAACAATTAATATAATTGTGAAAGTAATTCCATACTACCTTCCACTTTTGTTATACATGGTATTGAGTGCATTGAGGTCAAATGAGGAAGAGAAATCTGTTTCAAATACTGTAAAGGAATTTGAAAGATCTTTTATCTGCATATGTATTAAAAACAGTTCATATTACCTTAATGTCACCAAGGTCTTGAGACTTGAAAAACCAGATAGAGTCTGTGATTTCCTTTTCTCTTTAAGATAGTTTCCTGGAGTTATAGATCAGAAAGAGAACTGTAAAGTATTACATCCATCACTCATTGCCCAGAGGCATTATATTGAAAATTCTATTGGAAGACATGGCCTCTCCAAATGTGGCTCTTAGAAGTTTTCCTTTTTAAGTTGTAACTCAAAATGTGACAACTTTCTTTTTGTCTAGTATTCTGTTACTCAAATCTTTCTCTCTTTTTCAATATTCAGGGAAAATAAAAAACAGTTTAATATACTTTTTTAAATTCATGGAGTTACTACTGACCTCTGTCTTTTTAAAATTTATGTAGATTCTGTAGTTCATTGACCCTTCGAATACTCACGAACCTCAGGACTTTTGGGATTTTGAGAAAGACAGCTGTGTGTGGTTGTCTGATTAGAAATAAATGCACGCACATGCTATTCAGATACTCATTGGAGTTCAGATACATTTATAAAAGCTGTTGACACAAATTGTGGGTTTTACCTCCAGAGTAGACTTGAAGACATATTTCCTGAAAATATAAGCCTCATATAACACTTCTAAGGAACTTAAAAATCTAAGCCTTATGGTGTGTAGCAATATTTATGAGTGTTATATCTTCAGGAACTAAAATTGTTAAAGTTAATGCAATTAAGGTGTGTAAAACTTGTCTGCATAATAGCAAAGGGTGATGTTCTTTTTCAGTACATAGGGCATGGCCACCAGATTGCATTTTATATCCAATAATAGTCTGGCCCACAAGGAGCAGAGATTATGCATTGCACTGATTCTTGATGAAAAAGAGACTCTAAATATTCTCAGACTTCTTGTTTGCTTCTCCAGAATTCTTTAGTTATAACTGAATGCACAGATAGAAAAATTGAACAAGACTGTTAAATTCCTTTTGATGGAGTAATGAAATGTGTTGTTTTATTTCTCCTCAAATCAGAAATCTCTTCTACACAGAACAGACTGATGGCTGCCAGAGTGAAAGGGTCGGGGGACTGGGTGGAAGAGGTGAAGGGATTAAGTACAGATTTATGATTGTAAAATAGTGATGGGGATGTAAAATGCAGCATAGGAAATATAGTCAATATTGTTGTGGTGGCTGCTATGGTGCCAGTTGGGTGCTGGAGTTGTTCGGCGGGGGGAACACTTTGTTCAGTGTGTGATTCGCTGGCCACTCACTGTGCTGTACATCTGAAACTGAAACAAAGTGGTATTGAATGTAAACTGTAATTGAGGAAATTGAAAAAAATAAAAATTTAATCAAAAACAAAAAAAATAAGAAATCAGTTTATGTAGCATTTAAGTAACCCTCCACCCAGAGCTTGGTAAATAAATTAAAAAATATAAAAAATTACACTGAAAAATTTGATGGAATGCTGCAATATGGGACTAATTAGATCAGGAGAACCCTGGGCTAAAAATTAAGGAATAGAATCAAGTCCTATTCTTAACACATGAAAAATTTTCACCTTAGGTAAATCAGTTCAGCCTTTTATCCTCAGGTTTTTAATTGGTAAAAATTGTGTGTATGTGTGCATGTGTGTATGTGGGTGGTGGGGTAATTGGTGGGTTGTTACCTAAGGTGATACTGACTCCCAAGCAGCATTTTTATTTGTCACAATGATTCAGGATTTACTGGTGTTCAACAGTTGCAAGTCTGGGTTGGAAAACATCCTGCAATGCACAGGATGATCTTACACAGTGAAGAATTGTGCTGCCTGAAATGCCAGTGAATTCCTGCCTGAGGATGCTGCAGATAATTCTCTAGGATCTCTTTCAGTTCTGTATCTGAATTACACAACTGGTAAAAACAATAGTAGCTTAAGTAAAAGAAGCAAATGCATGAGTTCAAAACCAGAAACATAAAGAGACACTTTAAATTTTTACAAAAAGCTTGAGGCAAAGGTAGTTTATATGCTTATTTACTAGGAAAGGAAACTCATTTATTGATGTTTCTGTCCCAGCCTTTTTCACAAATGTAACCACATACACTTTAATGAGAACTATTCAGCTTAAGTGTTGTTATTATTATTTTGTCAACCATGAGCCTGAAGCTAAGGGAGGGTGAACAACTGCTCTAAGATCAGCCTGTAAGTGGCACAACCAAAATATTAATTTGATGCTATCTGGCTCCAAACATGGAGCTCCTTCCACACATTATGCTCCCTTGAAAATTAAAAATAGTAGATTAGGGCAGAAAAGTACATGTGTGTGAGGGATCAGACATTATGGACCTTACCCCCCATTTCTTGAGTGTTCCATACTCTTACCACTAAGACTTTGCAGAGTTTCCTTTTTTCTCCTCTTCCTCAACTAGCCAACACACCTTTATTCTCAGGTCTTGTTTTGTGCTTTACTTCCTCTGGCCATTTTCCCTGACCACATGGAATCTACTTCAGGGAACCTGCTTTGTGCTCCAGTGGCCTCCTACACTTCCGTAGTCATATACACTGCTTGATTACTGCCGCTGCTTGATTCACTGCCATGCTAGAGATAAACTTCATGAGGACAGGGGTCTCCATTTCCTCAGTTCCTAGCATCATATATCAATCAATCAATCAATCAATATTGATTATGCTATTACAGTTGTCCCATTTTTCTTCTCTCCTTTATTCCCCTTCACCCTGCATCCCCCCTTCCCACGGGCATTCCCTTCCCCTTAGTTCATGTTCATGAGTCATACATATAAGTTCTTTGGCTTCTCTATTTCCCATACTTTTCTTAACCTCCCTGTGTCTATTTTGTACCTACCATTTATGCTTATTCCCTGTACCTTTTCCTTCATCTCCCCCCCTTCCCCTCCCCATTGATAACCCTCCATGTGATCTCCATTTCTGTGATTCTGTTCCTATTCTAGTTGTTTGCTTAGTTTGTTTTTGTTTTTTAGATTCAATTGTTGATAGTTGTGAGTTTTTTGTCATTTTACTGTTCATACCTTTGATCTCCTTCTTTTTCTTAGATAAGTCCCCTTAACATTTCAGATAATGAGTGCTTGGTGATGATGAACTCCTTTAACTTGACCTTATCTGGGAAGCACTTTATCTGTCCTCCATTATAAATGAAAGTTTTGCTGGATAGAGTAATCTTGGATGTAGGTCCTTGTCTTTCATGACTTCAACCACAAAGAAGACATACAATTGACCAGTAGACATATGAAAAGATGCTCATTATCACTAATCATCATAGAATTCAAATTAAAACCACAATGAGTTATCACCTTGTATCTGTCATAATGGCCATCATCTAAAAATCAAACAAATTTTGGTGAGGATGTGGTAGTGCAACAGTGCATTCCCTTTTGCACTGTTGGTGGTAATGTATATTAGTGCAGCCACTGTGAGAAGTAATATGGAGTTTCCTTAAAAAATTAAAAATAGTATTGCCTTATGACCCAGTGATTCCACATCTGACAATATATCTGAAGAAACCAGAGACACTAATTCAAAGGAATACATGCACCCTACTCTCATTTCAGTGTTATTAACAATAGCCAAGATTTGGAAGCAGCCCAATTGTCCACCAATAGATGAGTGGATATAAAAAGCTGATACATTTACATAGTTAATACTACTTAGCTGTATAAAAGAAGAAAAACCCTACCTTTTGTGACAACATGGATGGGGAGAGTGTTATGCTAAATGAAATAATCCAGTCAGACAAATACCATATGTTTTCATTTTTATATAGAATCTAATGAACAAAATAAACTAACAAACAATATAGAACCAGCCTCAATAGAGAGAACAGATTGACGGATGTCAGAGGGGAGTGTGGTTGGGGTGCTGGGTAAAAAAGATGAAGGATTTAAGTGAAAAAAATCACCCCTCATAGACATAGGCCACAGTATGGTGATTACCAGAGGGAAAGGGGGTGGGGGTGGTAGAACAGGGTAAAGGGGGGATTAAAAGTGATGGAATGAGACTTGGTGTGGTGAACACACAATACAATATACAGATGCTGTTATAGAATTGTACACCTCGAGCCTGTGTACATTTCTGACCCAATGTCACACTCATAAATTCAACAGAAAGAAAAAAAGTGAAAAAAGACTTCTTGTGCAGTTGTTAGATCCATAGGCTTTTCCAGCTCTAATTGGAGATGTAAAAATCCTATTGCTTTTTTTTTAAAGAATAAAACAATTTACTTTTCAAAGGGTAGATAATATTTTTAAGAAATGTATTTTTGTAGTTGGTAGAAGTTGGAGCTGGAACAAAAAGATAATCAGTTCAATAATTTTATTTTTATAGAAGAGGAAACAGAGGCTCAAAGATGGTATATGGCTTGCTTAAAGAAAAAAGTGGCCAATGGTAGCATTAGAAGATCTCAATTTTTCTGAGTCCTAGATGCTCTTCTTACATTTTTAGCAACATAGTTTATACTGACAAACATCATCAGGAAAAAGTTAAACAAGTTTTTAATTGATTCATTTTCCACTTGATTGGCATGGAGCTCAAATAATGACTTTCGGGCTTTAAACGTGTGCTCTTTTAAAAGCTAACTTTATACACAGTAAGAATATGAGGATGATTTCTCTTTCCTAGAAATTTTAGGTTGTCTGGGATACAACACAAGGGCTGCCAGGTCACCCAAAGCACATGCAGAAGCATGCCAAAGTAGGCTCCTGATTGGCCCAGCCTCCTGGGTCTCTGTGGGCCTCATTAATTTGACATGCTTTGCTTCTATGACAATAGAACACTTGCCTACTCAATTACTTGCACCTGCTTGTAACACTCAGCTTGTCACACTCCCCCTCTCTTTTACCGTCTGGAAATAACTGGGAAAGAAAAGCTTCGTTGAAAGGAGACAACTCCAGATTTGTGTTCCCTTTGCAGCCAGTAAAGGGATATAGATTTCTCTCAAATAAGTAAAGATGAACTTATTCACTGAAAGTCTAATTTTTTTGCAATATGTGTGAATATCCAAGCCTTAAATTTTTTTAAAAAAATTCAATTACAATTGACTTGCAATATTGTATTAATTTCAGGTGTAACTGGGAACATTCAAGTCTGAAGAACAGACAAACTCTTTGGTATAATTTCCACTTATCTCTTTCTTGTCCTTTTAATGGAGGTCTTTTATTTGTTTGCTTCTACTAACAAGATAGGCTATTTAATTTCTCTAAGTTTAAAAGCATTATACAGTAATCTGAGTATACCAAGATAGAGTAATCTTGAATGTAGGTCCTTGCCTTTCATGACTGTGAATACTTCTTTCTAGCCCCTTCTTGTCTGCAAGATTTCTTTTGAGAAATCAGCTGATAGTCTTAAGGGAACTCCTTGGTAGGTAATTGTCTCCTTTTCTCTTGCTGCTTTTAAGATCCTCTCCTTATCTTCAATTTTGGGTAATGTAATTATGATGTGCCTTCATGTGTTCTTCCTTGGGTCCAAGTTTTTTGGGACTCTCTGACTTCCTAGACTTTCTGGAAGTCTATTTCCTTTGCCAAATTGGGGAAGTTCTCCTTTATTATATTTTCAGATAAGTTTTCAATTTCTTGCTCTTGCTCTTCTCCTTCTGATATCCCTATGATTCGGATGTTGGAACATTTAAAGTTGTTCTGGAGCCTTTCCTCATTTTTTTGAATTTCTTGTTTCATCATTCTGTTCCAGTTGAATGTTTATTTCTTCCTCCTGCTCCAAATCATTGATTTGAGTCTAGGTTTCCTTCCCTTCACTGTTAGTTCCCTGTACGTTTTCCTTTATTTCACTTTGCATAGACTTTACTCTTTTCTCTGTTTTGTGACCATACTCAACCAATTCTGTGAGCATCCTGATTACCGGTATTTTGAACTCTGCATCTGACAGGTTGTCTATCTCCTCATCACTTAGCTCTTTTTCTAGTGTTTTCATCTGTTCTTTCATTTGGGCCATATTTCTTTGTCTTGGAGTACCTGTTCTGTGGAAAGGGGTGGAGCCTTACATATTTGCCAGGGTGGGCAACCAGAGTCTTTGTATTGTTGTACTGTATGTGGGGGAGGGGCCTGAGAGGGAATAATGCCACTCGCTTACTCCACACTAGCCCCACTTTCTAATGAACACTCCTGTGAGACTGGGAGTTTCTCCTGCCTTTGCAACCCCCGAATGATTTCACAGCTAGAGATTTTTAGTCTTTAGTTTCCCAGTCAGCCAGCCACCACCTCTCCTGCATAATCTGCAGCCTTGCCACACATCCTCTCTGCTTGTCTGCCTGTCTCTATCCCTCCCATCAATCTTGATGAATGTTTCTTTAACTCCTTGGTTGTCAGAGTTCCATGTAATTTGATTTTCTGTCAGTTCTGGTTGTTTATTGTTTTTAAATTGGTTGTTATACTTCTTTTGGTTGTGTGAGAGAGTGAAGCTTTTCTTCATATACATCAATCTTGGCTGTAACTCCCCTGAACTTCTTTTTTTCTTAAATAAGTCCCTTTAACGTTCCATATAATAATGGTTTGGTGATGATGAACTCATTTAGTTTTTTCTTGTCTGGGAAGATTTATCTGCCCTTGATTCTAAATGATAGCTTTGCTGGGTAGAGAAATCTTGGCTGTAGGTTCCTGCTTTTTGTGACTTTGAGTATTTTTTGCCAATTCCTTCTAGCCTGCAAAGTTTCTTTTGAGAAATCAGAGTATAGGCTTATGGGAGCTCCACTGCAGGTAACTAACTTTTCTCTTGCTGCTTTTAAGATTCTCAATCTTTAACCTTTCACATTTTAATTATGATGTATGTTGGAGTGAGCCTCTTTGAATTCATCTTGTTTGGGACTCTCTGTGATTCCTGAATTTGCCTATTTATTTCCTTCATCAAATTAGCGAAGTTTGTTTTCATTATTTTTTCAAATAGATTTCCAATTTCTTGCTTTTTCTCTTCTCCTTCTGGCACCCCTATGATGTGAATGTTGAACCTCTTGAAGTTGTCCCAGTGGCTGCTCATACTATCCTACTTTTATAATTTCTTTTTTTGTTGTACTGATTGGTTGTTTTTTACTTCCTTATGTTCCATATCATTGATTTGATCCTTGGCATCATCCACTCTACTGTCATTTCCCTGTAAATTGTTCTTTATTTCAATTAGTGAATCCTTCATTTCTGATTGGATCTTTTTTATGCTGCTGGGGTCCTCACTAAGTTCCTTGAGCATCTTTATAACCACTGTTTTGATCTCTGCATCTGATAGATTACTTATCTGCATTTTATTTAGCTCTTTCTCTGGAGTTTGGATCTGTTCTTTCATTTGGACCATTTTTTCCCTCCTAAAATGCATTTATTTAATCACAATATTACATCATCGATAAAAATTTAAAATAATAATTGCATAGTTGCAACTTTTTTGCAAGACAATGAAGGCTATATATATGAGGTAGCCAGAATGCATCTATTGACAATGAATTATACTTGCTATATTGTAAATACATAAAAGAAATCACAATCAAATGTAGGATCAAATTTCTATTCAATTTTACTATTATATGTGTTTAATAAAGCTTATAGACACTCCTATTCAGTAGAACTTTCTGTCACTAGATTTCTGTGTGACTGTCTCAAGTGTTAAGTGTGCAATATTGAATCGTAATATAGTTTGAGTTTTTAATGTACTCCACAAATTTTGCCAGTAAAAATTTGGAGGCATACATAAATCTAGAAACTGCTACTGTGTTGGGAGCTGCCCTGCCTGATTTCATGAGCTGTAACCGCCCCCCTCCCCCACCGCCCCCCAAGGCTAAGGCTGAGTGAGCAACCTTCGGACCATAAGCCACTAAGGAAACAAAGCTTATGTCCCTAGCAGGAGTGCCTTTTCTGCTCCTTTTTCCATAACTGGCCCCCAGTGCTTGATCAGTTAGCCAATGATGGGTAAGATTCCCCAAGGGAGGAATGACCTAAGACAGGCATGATCATGTGGAGGCCCCAGGGAAGGACTTGTGGGGCTACAGCAAAAGGGGGTGACGGACCCTTGCCCCTGGGCTTTGACAAAGCCTGAGTCCTCATTCTGCCTTTGAGAAGTCTCCTAATTTCTTGGCTATCTTGCCTCCTCTGCCTGACTTAATCCTGAAACAATGACAGTGTTGGAAAGGGCAGGTTCCCCGGGTGATCAGGTCTGAGAAAGAATACATAAACTCCTGTGAAAATTGCTTTGCTAAGAATGCTCTCAATTAAATGATAAGAGTCCAGGCAGGAAATGAGTTTGTCTCCCAAAGTTTTGTAGCCCTTTAGCTAACAGACCCTGACTCAGAATAAGTCCTCATAGTTCTTTGTATGCTATCTGTTGTTTGATCCTTACTGCCTGGCAATGATTAATGAACTTTACCTGTATTCCTGTCCAAACAAACCCAATAAAAACCTATCAAGGTGAGGATTGGGGTGCTCTTCTCTTGAGAGAGTTGCCAGGCTGCTCCGAGGCACCCTCCCCTTGAGAGGGTAGCCGTGCCATCCATTTTCCTCCACAGGACTCAGTAGTCCATGTGAATGTATCTGTTCTCATCCATAAGGCCGCAGACACTGCTGGCCAGTGTCTGCATCACTACTGACTATTTTCTATAGAAGTTTTCTTTTCCATTAGGTAACAGGCTCTCCTAAAAACATTCCAGTCTAATTTCATAATCTGCAAGTCCTTTTACATTATTAAGACTCATTTGTCTCTGTTTTATCACTTCAGTCTTATATTTGGTTAAAAGCTCTGGAGTTCTATGTGGAGGGCCAATGGGCCTCATTTGAGGAAACAGATAAAGAACATTACCCTTATCACAGAAAGTTCTACTGGGCCATGTTTCTTTGTCTTCTTATTTTGGCAGCCTCCCTGTGTTTGTTTCTATGAATTAGGTAGAGCTACTTTGACCCATGTATTGGTAGTGTGGCCTAATGTAGTAGGTGTCCTATAGGGCCCAGTGGCACAGCTTCCCCTACCACCTGAGGTGGGCACTCAGGGTGCACCTTTCATGTGGGCCGAGTACCCCCACCTCTTGTAGTTGAGTCTTGGTTGCTGTTAGCATGTCGATGGGAGGGATTTACCAGGCCAGTCAGCTGCAATGCTTGGCTGTGATCACTGATGACCAACCTCTACCCTTTGTGGATCAGCTGTGCAGGTGCAGGTTGGTGGTACTCCAATGTGGTCTGTAGCTATCCACTGGGTACACTGCCCCTTGGGCTTCCTGGTGTGTGGAGGCCAAGGTCAGCCCTCACCTATGTTTTTCCTGGAGCCACCCTGCTTGGGTTATAAAGCAGTCTGAGATGGCTGCTACTTGTGGTGTGCTTGGAGATTCCCAGGCAAAGCTAAGCTGTGAAACTAGGCTGGCTGTTACTTGTTTGAGAGGATTTAGGAAATCGTGAAGCATGAGCCATGATCAGCCAATCATATGGAAAAGCAGCTTGGGTGGGTATGTAAGTTTGGTGGGGTGGAGTACCTGGAAATCTCCAACGTGGGTCAAATAGTGTTAGCCAGGTTGATGGAGCCTCAAATATGGTACCAGTTTGCCGGCTCTGTGGAGAGGGCATTAGAAAAGGGACAATAGCCTTTGCTTGCCTTTATGCCAGGCACTTCAATTTCTCCCTGTATATCCCTGGTGCTTTTTAAGCTGCTACCCCAGTGTGGGAGCTCAGAGGGAGTGTGTCTGATTAGGTGAGTCTGTGTGAGAGCTCTTTAAGAGGAACTTCTGGAGGCTCTAGTAGTTTCTTCTACAGACTCAATTCCCCTTGGTTTTTGAAGTCACAAGTTGAGGGGACGTATCTTCCTGTCACTGGAATCCTGGGCTGGGGGAATCTGGTGTGGGGTTGGGACTCCTTGCTCCTGAGCTATCCCTCCTGAATTTTTATTCACCACACATGGGTATGGGACCAGCCTGTTCCACGTCTGCACCCCTCCTACCAGTCTGGATGGATATAGTTTCTTTAATTCTGTAGTTGTCAGACTTCCATTCAACTTGATTTATGATGGTTCTAAATTATGATGGTTGTTCTATAATTTAGTTGTAATTTTGGTGTGGTTGTATGAAGAGGCAAGCCATGTCTGCCTACGCTGCCATCTTGATTGGAAATCTGGGCCTTTGCATTACTGTTCCTCTATTTTGAAGAACTTTTGCCTCCCTCTCCCTGACTTCCATTTATTTGCCTCAGTATTTCCTATTCATCCTTCAGTATTTGATGTCACTTTTTCCAGAAAGCCTTTCTGACCACCCCAGGTTGTGGTAGATACCTCCAATCCCTTTCACACAGTCCAAACCACTCTACAGTTCTTTTTCCAAGACCCTCATTATTCTCATATCTATTATACATTGATTTACTTCTTTGTCTCCACTACTAAAATGTACACTTTTATGCCTCATTTTGCCTCATTTTGTGATCCCCAGGAGCCAGGTGAGGGCCTGGCATGACAAAGATATTCACTAACATTTATTAAATAAATAAATGAAAGAATTGCTAATCTCTCACCTTCTGCTCACCAAAATTTTCAATAATGACACTTTATTTTGTTGATGTCAAAGGACAACTATTTGTTGGTAAGTGGAATATTTAATAATGTTTCCCTTTGGACCAGTTGTTATCAATTTTAATGCTGTCCCCTATCAAAGATGGAGATTAGCAAAGGATTAAACAAATGGGACCACCATTCACTCCTTGTCTATCTTATTCCATGGATACTTTCCATAAAGACAGCTATTGATTTCTACTATTAGACTGCCAGGAAAGCCAGAAATAATTGCTTTAGGAATTTTGTCTATGAATATTTCTTCTTAATTTCCCAGGAGAAAGACCAGCTGCTCCCCTTCTCTCAAAAAATTAGAGCTGGTAAAATTAGCATACTCATAAATGCTTTTAAGAAAAGTATGATTTCTCTGATTTTGGGGTCATGAAGAAGCAAGTTACAAAAGTTAAGTTTCTAAAGGACTTATATATTATATTACATATAATCTGTAATATATATAAATCAGTAAAGCAAAGGTAGAAGTAGAAAGTATATTTGCGCTGTGAAAATACTACCATTCCTATTTTAAAAATATTAAATGTGTTTCAGGGTTTGGGAAACTTGCAAGTGTGCTTGTCATCCTTCTTAATTAGCACCTACTGGAAGAATTGTAATCAGCAAAAAGAATTTTCTTTAGTTTTTTATCTCGTTTTTATCCCCTTTCCCATAAATAACTGAAAGTTGAACAAGAAACTTTAGAGTTGGAATGAGATAAACATTTGACTGAGATAACCAATGATCAACTTTGTCTAAAATAATATATGGGTAGCTGTGGTACACACAGTTTTGTTATTTGACCCTGTATCAATTGTTACCATTTAACAATTTCAGAGGTATATTTTAGATACATTTAAGAATTGGTTCACAAGCTCAAGAAATGAAAAACACTTGGATATTTGGATTAGGGGTAGGGTGTTTTCTATTTATTGGGGTATACATCATAATTCAGGAAAAGTAAATTTCCATTTTATTTCCTGTCTCAAAAATAAACTAAATGTCATTCATTTTGTTAATACGTAGTAATTAGTATATTGGAGCTGGTTTCTATTGGTTGGTAAGAACTGATTCTTTCTAAGTCAGCTTCAGTGACATTACATTGGTAGTTTAAAATGGGCTGTGTTGGGAATATTTGCACCATGGAAATTGGCAAATGCTACCAAATAGGAGTTTTTCTCCCCTCAAAAAATAAGTTGTTTTATCATTTACCAGCATGTCATTGAATGTAGTAGCCAGCTGTGTTTTTAAAAATTTTTATTTGTTTCCAGTATCCTTTCATTTGAGTAAGGGATTCTGGTATGGCTTTAAGTCCCAGAATCCCATCCCTTTACTTACACAGGTGAATTACAATATTTACTGGTTTTATGAATATATCTTTTGCATATGCTTTCATTGTCTCTAGGAGATGTTACTTTACTACTTATTCTTTCTTTTCTTAATTTAATTTTTCATGGAATTTGAGAGATGCAAAAATATGCTGTGGTCACTGACATTTCTCCATAATCATCCTTGTTAATTACATTTTAAACAAATCATTCATTCAATAAGAATTTTTACACATAAAGTTATTAAAGTTGTTTCTTGAATTGGACACAGGTTGATAATAACACTCAATAATATGCATATATTAAAGTTCTCATGCTGTCTCTTCTTGGAGATTCATGCCATTGTAATTTCTCTTTTTCCAGAAACTTTCTGTTATATTTACTATATCCTTAGGTAAACTTGATAATTTGGGGCTCTCCTTTATTTTGTATGTATCTGAACCCTTTAGAAATAGTAATTAAGAATACTAATTACATTTTTTTTTTTTAAAGATTTTATTTATTTATTTTTAGAGAGGGAAGGGAGAGGGAGAGAGAGAGAGAGAGAAACATCAACGTGCGGTTGCTGGGGGACATGGCCTGCAACCTAGGCATGTGCCCTGACTGGGAATCAAACCTGCGATGCCTGGTTCGCAGCCCGCGCTCAATCCACTGAGCTACGCCAGCCAGGGTGAATACTAATTACATTTTTAAACACCTCTAGTTAGTGTAAAAATTTTCATGTTAAAGCAGTTTTAAATGTCTTTCCTCAAGCTCTATGTTTTTGTTAAAGTTACTTTGGTCATAACACAAAATAATTCTTAGCACATAGAATAACAAAATTATCTAAACAGAAAATATATTTTATTTTGAAAACATTAAAATAAAGTGATTTTGACAATTTCCCCTTTCATTTGGAGGGAAGTTTTAGGCTGCTATGGGATCTCCTTAGGTGTTGTTTAAGGAAAATGCATTGTTTTTAGATCTTATGATAGATTTAGGATTTTTTTAAAATTTGGAAGACATTTACTTTTCATAGATCTTCTGTATTATGGGCATTCTGAAACTCATGTACATGTAAAATATAGTGTTTATCATTAAAACGAATCTCTTTTTTATCCCTTCTCATTCAAAAGACAAATATATAATCTCAGCCTTAAACAGAAACAAGATATCACTGAAGTTTTTGGTTAGTTGAATTTGATGAAGTCTTAAAAGGTAAAACAGTTATTTTTGTTTTTATGCATTCATGTTCTAGTAATTCATGCCAGGGCAACAGAAAATGAAAATTATATAGATCAAACTAGTATTTTTTCTTTTTAAAAAAGATTTTACTTATTCACTTTTTAGAGGGAGAGGAAGGAAAGAAAAAAGAGACGGAGAGAAACATCATCATGTGGTTGCCTCTCATGCACCCCCTACTGGGGACCTGGCCTACAACCCAGGCATGTGCCCTGACTTGGAATTGAACCAATGATGCTTTTGTTTGCAGGCCACACAGTCCCTTGAGCCACACCAGCCAGGGCTAAACCAAACTACTTTCAATGATATTGTTTTAACAAAATTGTAGCTGATTATCAATTGTGCATTTTTCTCTATTTTAGTAGAGTTCTGTTTATTGACTTTTCAGCAGAAATTAAATAATATTACACTGTGATCCTTTGCTCACACACCTCATTGACCTCTTTTCTTAGTCCACATGTTAATAATTATTTTTTTATTGAATGTAATTATATACAGTAAATTCACTTATTTTAAATGTTCAGTTTGAAACATTTTGACAAACCCCTATACATGCATAACCAGTATCAACTCAAGATTGGATATATTGTCATGGCTACTGTACCTTTATATGAAACCTTAAATCCAAATATGGTAAAAATATTCAATTTTATGCCTATTTTTCAAAATTTATTTGACTGGTCACTGAAATTTCTATATTATTTTTTGAATTAGCTTATCAGGTTTATAGATAAAACCTACTGGCATTTTTGTTGCAATAAATTTTTGAATCCTTTTGGGGAGAACTGACATTATAACAATATTGAGTCTTCTAGTACATAAGTATGGTGTATTTTATATTCATTTAGCTCTTCTTGAGTTTTTCTCAGCAGTGTTATGCAATTTTCAAGGTACAAATTTTGTACATATGTTAAATTCATTCTAGTTCACATGTTTTTTGTCTTTCTAGATGTTTCTGAGTTTTTTCTTTTTTAATTTATTTTTATTTTAATTGTTGTTCAAGTACAGTTTTCTGCCTTTTACCCCCATCCCAGCCCACCCCTCAGCCCTCCCACCTTCCTTCCATTTCCACCCCCTCTTGTTATTGTCCATGTGTCCTTTATACTTGTTTTTGCAAACCATTCACCCTAGTTCATGTGTTTTGATGATAGTATGAATAATATTTTTAAAACTTTCATTTCCCAATTATTCATTTACTAGTAAGTAAAAATACAAATTTACTGACAACAATTGATGTTGTATGTTGATACTGAATCTTGTGACTATTCTATTTAATTAATTGATTATCATAGATTTTTGGTAGATTGTTTATGTTTTCTAAGTACACAATCGTGTTGTCTGTGAATAATGACCATTTTATTTCTATCTAATTTATATGTCATTAATTTCTCTTCATTTTCTTTTTCTTTTTCCTCTTATTGAACATGCTAGAATCTCTGGAACAATGTTGAATGGTAATGGTGAGAGTTAACATGTTTGCCTTGTTTTGAAATTTGGAGGAAAGCACTCCGTCTTTGACCTTGCCTGAAAACTTTTTATATGTGTCCTTTACCTGGCTGAGGAAGGTTTTTAATTTGTTTAGATTAAAAAAAAATCATAAATGAGTATTCAATTTAGGCAGGTGCTTTTTCTGCATTATTAAAAGGATTTTGTGAGTTTTTATCTTTTATTCTATAAATGGGGTAAATCACATTTGGTTTTTCACATATTAACTTTGTTTTACTGGTATTATGTCAGAGTCTTTAACAGTAAACTTTCATTTCCTGTCTTATTTTATTTTTTAAACCTATAAACATATTTTAATTTTATATAGTCAATTGTATTTTAAAGGAAACTTAAAGTCCTTTATATTTACCTACTCATTATCTGTCATTTCTGGCAGTCTTCTTCTTTGTGAAGACCTTCATTTCTATCTGGTGTCATTTCCTTCAACATAAAGAACTTGTTTTATGGTGGGGAGGAAGAGGTTGTTAAGAAAAGAACTTGTTTTAACATTTCTTATAAATCAAACCCTGCTGATAATGAACTCTTTTAACTCGTGTTTTGTGAAAATGTGTTTATTATACCTCTATCTTGGAAGGATATTTTTAGTGAATATGGAATTCCCAGTTGGTAGGTTCCTCCTTGCCCCCGGTACTATAAAAATATGGTTTCATCATTTCCTGACTTGCATTCATTCTGATGCAAGTCCATTGTGATTTATGTATTTGTTCCCCTGTATACAATGAGTATACATCTCTCCTGTAGGTGATTTTAAGTGTTTCTCTTCATCCCTGGTTCTAAATAATTTGATCATGATGGCATTTGGTGTAGTTTTCTTTGTGTTTATGTTACTTGAAGTTCATTGAGATTCCTGGATCTAAAGATTTAAAGTTTTCATTATACCTGGAAAATTTTAGTTAATTATATCTTAAAATATTTTTCTACCTCTTTTTTGCTTCCGGGACAATTTTTGTCCAAGATATTACTGTTACTGTTGTTCGTTTGTTTGTTTGTTTTTGTTCATCTTTTTTTCTTTCTGTACATCTATTTGGGAATTTTCATTTGTCCTCTTTTCAAAATTACCAATCTTTTTTTCTGTACTCTTTGTCTGATAATTTTATCATTTCAGTATTTTTGGTTCAGTTTCTTGAAAAAACTCAATTTTCATTTCTTCTCTGTGGGTTAACAGTTTGGAAAGTGCCTCCAAAGAGAAGGCTGAAGTAACTGTGTGCCTTTCCTAATTTTTCATCTCCATTTTCAGGGATTATAGTTCTTTACTGCTTACTTTCCAATTCTGAAACAGTTGTTTCATATAGTATGTCCACTTTTCTAGGTGTTTATGTTAGTTTAGCCCATGATGACCAGCAGTGCAAATTCTGACAATTATATTTTCATTTTGGTAGCTTCAGAATGTTTATTTCTTTTTCTACATTATGTGGAAAAGTAATGGGAGTAAAATCTAAAGTTTAATTGGAGTTAAACATGCATTTAAAATGGAGAACCAGTTACATCTGATACTCTAAATATCTCCCTCATCATTTGCTACCTATGTGTGCATTTTGCTAGAGCTCCTGTCATGTTCTTTAGCACTTATTTTTAGAATGTCAGGTTATGATACTTCTTTTCCACTCATGGAAAACCTCACTTGTCCTTTTCTATACTGCTTTTCTCTCTTGATGTCAACAAAATCAGGCTTAATTTTTATTTTTAAAAAGGGAAGGGTTTACAGGAACAAGTATAAAGGACACATGGATAAAAACTGAGGGCAGGTGGAAATGGGAGGGAGGAGGGGGGAGGGTTGGGTGGGTGGGTTGGAATGGGAGTAAAAGATAGAAAATTGTACTGCAACAACAATTAAAATAAAAAAAAGAGAAATCATTGCTTAATCAAAAAAAATAAAAATTATCCCAGTTTTCTATAATTGTCTTAGCTCTTAACGATTTCTTCTCACCCTGGTCACTGCTGAAATAGATACCTAAGAATAATGGACTTAAATTCACAAGACGCACTATGCTTCCCAACAAACATCGCCACAACTATATGATGATGGAAAACTTGCACAACTTCTCTGAACATACTCACCTATGGACTCAGACTGAGAATACACCTTCTTGTCTCACAGGTGTTAAGACACAAATATAATGTTGAAAGCATATTATTATCTTTGCACTCATTCATATGACAGGGTCCCAACAATACTATTTGTTTTGCTTTATTACTAGAAAATTATTTTGTAATGTGTCATACATAACTTACATGTTGTCTCTTGCCCCATAACATTAATTTAAAAAATTTAGCTTGAAAAAACTGAGAGGGATATCAATCCTCTGTGACTCATTTGGAACAAGATGCACCTGACTCTTCAGCAAATTTCCACACATCTCCTCTGTTTGCTCAGTTGGTGGGCTTCAGGAGTATGAAGTTTCTTAAGTTCAGGACCATTAATTTATAGTGAGTCTCTGTTCCAAAGATTTTCATTAATTAATTTCTTTGTATTTAGAACCTTTTTCCCAAGGGACATGTTATTGTAGATTGTAGCTAGACAAGATCACATTTTCTGCATATATAATGTAGCTGCACTACAGTGATAAACTGAAACACATAAGCTAACATTTGTGTCAGAGATATTTGAACTATGAAAATTAAAGGCCATTTTAGCCTAAAACACTTGAACCAGGGGCACCACTGATAGCTGTAATTCCTAAGGTCTGATTCACTTGCAGGTAATTTATTTTTAGAAGCCCATGTTAGCAGATGGGTATTTTTAATATCTCAGCCCCTACACTCAGAACAAGGAAATGGACCTTTTGCTTCATTGTGGATGTTGTTGAAGGCTGAGGATCTCTTATTGCATAGTCAGTAAAGCCAAGGGCTTGCCATTGATGGTATTTCATGGTTTATTCCTTAAGTGTCCTAATATGTACAATTATGTATATGTATATATTTCATAGGCATTATGAACTGAATGTTTGTGACCCTTTAAAATTCATGATGAAACCCTAATCCTCAATTTGATGCTATTTGGAGGTAATTATAGTTAGATTAGGCCATGAGCACGGGCCCTTATTATAGGATTAGTGTCTTTGTAAAAAGAGAGACATGAGCTTTTCCTCTTTTGTCATGTGAGGGTATAGTAAAAATGCAGCCACCTGCAAATAAGGAAGGGGGTTCTTAACAGACACCAGCTCTGCTGGCATGTTGATCTTAAACTTCCCAGTTTTCTCACAACTGTGAGAAATTAATGTGTTGTTTAAGCTACCCAGTCAATGGCATTTTGTTATAGCAATGTAATATTATTTTGTAGCAATATAAATATGTGTGTATTATTTATATAACACCTTTATATTGGATAGCAGTATAACTATGTCATGTATTAAGTATAAGTTGAATAATTAAGTGAATACACCTATCCCCCCTCCACCACACATGTTGTTTCTTTCTATAACTTTATTTTGTCCTCCTCATTCACATACATTTATCTGAATCCTGAAAAGTAAAACCAGACTAATTTTTATCTGTCCCACTGCATTTTTTTGGACTTCTTTACAGTAGGTCACTTGCTTCTGAAAACTGCCACATCACATTTTTGCATTTTATTCTACATAATCACAATTGTGAATAGGAAAAAAACCCCTTTCCTTAGCATTAGGTAGAGTAGAGTGAATCTGTTTTAGTGGCTATGGGGAATTGCTTGGAGGGATAAGTACAATACTTACTAAACTTAACATATGACTCCTTGGGGACTTAACAGTGATGGAGGTTATTGCCAAGTTTTTGCAGCATCAGTTAAGGTTTTGCTGGTGATTGTGCAACTTGCAGTCTGATGGGTACAACAGAAAATGTAGTAAAAACAACTTTACTCCACAGCTTTTCCTTTTACAATTTTGTATTTAATTCCTAGAAAGTAGAAAAGTCAATTTAAGTGAAATAGGTAAAGGTTATTTTACTCACCCATCATTAATGAAATAGAATTCGTCCATGAGATACATTTTAAATCATTTAAAATATGCCCAACAACTTTTTTTCTTGCTCTTAGTATTCTTTTTATGAAGAAGAGGCCTGGTGACCAAGTGACTGGGGTACTCTGGGTTTCTCCTTTGGCATGTGAGGTAATTCAAGACAGAAGTAATATGGGAATGAGTGGAAGAAGAATTTGGGGAATGGGGATTGGAGATTGAAACATGGAAACTCTGTGAGGTGTTCTCTCTCCCCTAGTGTCCCATGAGGATGGGATAGAGCCTGACCACTCCTGGGAGCAAGTCATATCTACAAGTCAAGAGAGCTATATGTGTGTTACTCTCAAATTTTATTTGTCTTTTGTTAACTTGGATTTTTATTAAAATCTTGTTTGACTACCTCTGCTTTATAATTTTCATGTTTGGAAAATTAAAAAAATTCTTGCATAATCATCTGGGAAGAACTTTAAAAGAGAAAATTGCATCTTCCATGGTTAAGCACAGCTGATTAGGGTGATTGTTGAAATATTCCTGGGGGAAGTTAAATCTGAGCACTTGGAAGTTCACAATGATTCCTCCTCCCATAGACGGTCCTCCTCCATTACTAACCTGGCAGGTCTAGCTTAATTTACTAAGGGATAATACTGCTTATGTGTGCTGATGTGAAAAAAATAGTAACTCAAGAAATAAAATATGTTCTCTCCCTTGCAGTTTTTAAGTGTTTTTGGCAATTTTGATTTTACTTTTATTATTTATTTATTTTTTTAATCTATATTTTATTGATTATGCTATTATAGTTGTCCCATTCCACCCCTTCATCCCCTCCACCCCGTACACCATCTCCCACCCATATTCCCCCTCTTTAGCTCATGTCCATAAGTTCTTTAGCTTCTACATTTCCTATACTATTCTTGCCCTCCCCCTCTCTTTTTTCTATCTACCATCTATTCTACTTATGCTCTGTACCTTTTCCCCCTCTCTCCTCCTCATACTTCCCTGTTGTTAACCCTCCATGTGATCTCCATTTCCGTGGTTCTGTTCCTGTTCTAGTTGTTTGCTTAGTTTGTTTTTGTTTTAGGTGTGGTTGTTAATAATTGTGAATTTGCTGTCATTTTACTGTACATATTTTTTATCTTCATTTTCTTAGATAAGTTCCATTAACATTTCATACAATAAGGGCTTGGTGATAATGAACTCCTTTAACTTGACCTTATCTAAGAAGCACTTTATCTGCCCTTCCATTCTAAATGAAAGCTTTGCTGGATAGAGCAATCTTGGATGTAGGTCCTTGCCTTTCATGACTTGGAATACTTCTTTCCAGCTCCTTCTTGCCTGCAAGGTCCCTTTGAGAAATCAGCTGACAGTCTGATGGGAACTCCCTTGTAGGTTTCTGTCTCTTCATCTCTTGCTGCTTCTAAGATTCTCTCCTTCATTTTTATCTTGGCTAATGTAATTATGATGTGCCTTGGTGTGTTCCTTCTTGTGTCCAACCTCTTTGGGACTCTCTGAGCTTCCTGGACTTCCTGGAAGTCTATTTCCTTTGCCAGATTGGGGAAGTTCTCCTTTCCCCAATGTTTTTCAAATTGTTGTCCTCAACTGGGGACAAATAATTGTCCCCAATTATTTGTTCAAATAAGTTTCAATTTCTTGGTCTTCCTCTTCTCCTTCTGGTGCTCCTATGGTTTGGATGTTGGAATGTTTAAAATTGTCCCAAAATTGTCCTGAGCCTTTCCTCAATTTTTGAATTCATATTTCTTTATTCTTTTCTGTTTGATTGTTTCTTTCTTTCTTTCTCTTTCTTTCTTTCTTTCTTTCTTTCTTTCTTTCTTTCTTTCTTTCTTTCTTTCTTTCTTTCTTTCTTTCTTTCTTTCTTTCTTTCTTTTTCTTTTCTTTCTTTCTTCTGGTCCACCCCATTCACTTGAGTCCCAGTTTTCTTCCCATCAGTATTGGTTCCCTGTGCATTTTTCTTTCATTTCACTTAGCATAGTCTTCTTTTTTTCCTCTAATTTGTGACCAAAATCAACCAATTCTGTGAGCATCCTGATCACCAGTGCTTTGAACTGTGTATCTGATAGGTTGACTATCTCTTGGTTGCTTAGTTGTATTTGCTGTGGAGCATCATGGAACATGTATGAATTGCACATGGACAAAGACAAAGAGGGTGGATTTGAGGGTAGGAAGTGGGGATAGATCGGGAGGGGGGCATGGTGGTATGGAAATGGAGACAATTGTAATTGAACAACAACTTAAAAAATAGTAAACTGACAGTAACTAGATGGGAGCAGGGTGGGTGTAATGGGGGATAGAAGGAGAAGAGTTGTTAAGGAACATGTATAAAGGACACATGGACAAAGCCAAAGAGGGTGGGGTTGAGGATGGGAGGGGGTGATGGGTGGGGCAGGGAGGAGTGGAGGGTGAAAATGGAGATAACTGTACTTAATAATTAAAAAAGTTTAAAAAAGAAAGAAAAAAGTAATAGTCATCCCATATACAAAATAAAATAAGATAGAAAAATATAATTGAAGGGAAGCACCTATTAACCATAGCCACAAAGAAATTAAATACCTAGGAATAAACTTAATAAGAACTGTAAAACATACTGGTGAATGAAAATTAAGAATACTACTGAGGTTTTCAAGAAGACTAAAATATAAATAGAAAGTCATTTCTTCTTTGTATATATAGAAAATCAATATCATTATATTTATCCTCCTCCAATATATTTATAGTATATGTTTTGCATTGTCTTCAATACCTATACTAAGAAGATTTTAAATTATACAAACTGATTCTTATTTTCTTATGTTAAAATAAACTTGTACATATTCATTTTAGGAAACTTCTGAGAAAAAGTAAAAAAAAATTATTGCTTTTTATATGTACTGAGGGGATGAAGAGACTTATAGGATATTAAACATATCCTAATAATATAGTTCCTTAAAGACTGGTACAGGTACTTGTATAGATAATGTATAGCTCAATAAACCATTTAGTATTAAAGAATGATATTGAAAAATCAGTAGTAAAATACTGGTGAATAATTCAGTAAATGATGCTGGGACAACTGCATAGCCATCAGGAAAAAATGAAATTGGCCTCCACCCAAATCTCATATGAAGCAACAATTTCAGTGTAAAAATTAATCCATAAAAATAGTAGGAAAAAACATAGCAAAAATTTAAAAAAAAATTGGAAATGAAAGCACTTCTAAATGTTATATAAAACCCAGAAATCATATAATGAATAATTCATAAATTTAACTAAAAATAGATAACATTTTCATGGCAGAAAATACTATTATAAATAAATAAAATAAAAAAATTAAAAAAATTTGTAACACATTTTAGACAAAAAGTTAATTTCCTTACTGTATAAGACTTTCTATTTATTAATAAGGAAATAATAAATAGTCCAATAGAAATAAGAGTAAATGTCATAAATACATAGTCACAGAGAGAAGTTATAAGTGACTCAAATTTATAAAAATGTACTTAAGTACTTTAAAAATAGAAAATAAATGTAAATTAAAACCACAATGAGATAGGTGAATATGTTACTAGATTGACAAAGATCAAGACATTAGATAATGCAAATCTGTATGTGTGTGATATAGATTAATAATAAAGCTAATAATTGTTAACATTTTTTGATTGCTTACTTTGTGTCAGGAACTATTCTAAGAGTTTTACATGTATATATTAATTTCTCCCAGTGATCCTGTAAAGGAAGTTCTACTATTATTTTTATTTTCAATGGCAAAATTGAGGTCTGGAAAGATAAGTAACTTGTCTAGTCATGAAGAAAGTAAGCAGCAGAAGTGCACAATGAACCCAGGAGATCTGGCTAGGAGATATACAAGTGTTTCAGTCAGCCGTTGTCCTCCAGATGGTCTTACAAATACATAGTCACTCTAACCCTGAAATTCCACTGTCATTTCTTTCTCCTACATCTTTACTCACACATGTGCAAAGTGATGAATGGACAGATACTGCAGCCTGTTTGTGATAGCAGTAGATTGGAAGCAAAAGTTCATCAATAAGAACCTGTTATATATACTATGGTATAGCCATGTAATGGAATCCCAGGAAGCTGAAAATAAACTAAAGAAGCTTTTAAATTTATATACATATAGATTGTATATATAATAATTTGCATAAAACTAATGTGTCTGTGTCCTCATATTATATTAGAATACTTCTAATAAAGATGCACAAGAAATTGGTCGTTGTAGCTTCCTTGGGAAGGAAGATTGGAATAGGAAGGAGACTCACTTTTCATTGTATATCCATTGGTGTTGTTAAAATTTTACACCTTGTGATTAAATGATACATTGAAAAATGAACTACACTAATATAATTTTTACATGGTTTTTGGAAATGATTTCACCAATACACTGATATAGTGAAACACTCTTGGTAGAGAGGGAAGGCATGCACCCCTGCTGGGAATAGCTGCCTTTAATAAGAGCATGTGCAATGTCTGTGGATGGTGTTGAAGCAGATCAAATGTTCATGTGTATTGAATTGGGCTTCCTCTCTGCTTATTTTTTACTTCTTTATAGGGATGTTCATGTAATGTTGACGAGCGCTCTCCCTTTTTTTCACATGTCTCCACTGCCCCATAAAAGCACCATATTATGGAGCTGTCTATACACCTGGTATTATGTATGCCTGGGCCTCCTAGAGACACATTTTTCAGTGTCTTTCTGCTCAATTCTGCACTCCATCACTATTCACTGTGCTGCTTTATCTGTCCAGAATCTTTGTTATTTTTCTCTCAACACCAACCATAGTACCCAAGTATGGAGTCTTAGAATTCTCGGAGATAACTTAAATCTAAATGTTTTATCTAAAGGGAAGGATGTAAGGGTTAGAGTGGTGAAGGGATTTACCTTCTCAAGCCTTCTTCCTTGCCCGGTGATAGTGGCTTCCTCTAGACCCAGCTACTTCCCACATGCTTCTGAACTAGCTCTTTCCTGGAGGGCTTTGCTCTGTTAGATGGAACTCAGAGAGGCTTCCTAACATTCTGGACAGAAATTTAAAAATCATTTTACAGTAAAAAGATAAGATGAAGTGGATGAGAAATTAAGATATAGCATTGGTGATGCAGATAAATGATTATTTTCTTATTAAGTCTAAGTTTGGTTCTAGCCAGTCATCTGAATCATGTTTGAGTTTGTTAGCTTTGAGCAATGAATGTAGCAGAGGTGTTCTGGAGAAGCAGTGTCCCTTAGTCATCTTGCTATAAATGTCTTCATTATGGTTATTTTAGTATTTGTGATGCAGTGGGGACTGTGTTCTTGAGAAAAAGATGACAGAGATTTTGGGCTATGAAAACATAGGATTCAGCATTGGTATTGGTTAGTAATTTGTGAAGCTGTTTGTTTTCCAGGGAATTAGGATACATTCCCAGTAGCATCATTCTCCTTGGTACTTAGGGCAACAAAACTCATTCATTACATTTAAAATTCACAGATGACTTGTGAATCAATTAAAATTTTAAAATTGTCAACTCATTATTTTTAAGTTATTTTTAGATGGTTGATCATGATTAATGGATAAGTGTATTTTTTATTGTTGGTCAAGTACAGTTGTCTCCATTTTTACCCTACCACGGCCCCCCACCCCACCTATCCCCACCTCCCACCCTCAGATTTACCCTCTTTGGCTTTGTCCATGTGCCCTTTATACATGTTCCTTGATGGACCTTCCCCTATTTCCCCATTAACCCTCTCCCCCACCCCTCTAGTTACTGTCAGTTTGTTCTTTATTTCAATGTTTCTGGTTATAATTTGCTTGCTTGTTTGTTTTGTTGATAGGGTCCCAATTATAGGTGAGATCATATGGTATTTGTCTTTCACTGCCTGGCTCACAGATGGATAAGTGTATTTAAAAATTAATGAAAATAGACAGCATCTTATTGTAACACTGTGTTATGAATATGCTAGTGTAATTAATAATAAAAGCAATGTCTGTAACATAGTACATGAGCAAAATGTTATTACCATTGGTTCTGACAATAAAGTACTTATTCGGCAAATCATCCTTGAAACCTAGTACATACAAAGCACTGTAACAGCTAATAAATTCTTCTTTGCTATTGCACTCACAGTCATTTTGTAGTATATATTTTATAACAGACTAAAATTACTTTCAGATGAATTAAAGGGTGAAATTTTTAAAAAGTCAAGAAGAAACTATTGCTGAAAACAGTAACTCCAAATAAGAAACTGATTAAGTCATAAATATAAATATTCAATAGTTTTGTAGCACATATTTTATAACTGAATAAAATTAATTTCATATGAGTCAAAGGGTGAATTTTAAAAAGTGAAGAAGAAAATATTGCTAAAAACAATATCTCCAAATAAGAAACTACTGAAATCATGAATATAAATATTCAATCGTTTTAAACAAATTAAATTGTTATACTTTGAAATAATCACTTTGAGCCAAATTAAAAAACAAATAATTAACTGGAGAAAATAGTAGGAGTAACTAAAATATTTAATAGATGTTAATATGAAATAATTCTACAATGTACTAGGGTTCCCTTTCACCACAACCTTGCTTGAACCTGTTGTTTGTTGATTTGTTAATGATGGCCATTCTGACTAGTGTGAAGTGATATCTCATTGAGGTTTTATTTTGCATCTGTCTTTTGGCTAGTGATGCTGAACATCCTTTCAGATGTCTCTGGGCCCTCTGTATGTCTTCCTTGAAGAAGTGTCTGTTAAGTTCCTTAGCCCGTATTTTAATTGGATTGTTTGTCTTCCTGGTGTGTAGTCACATGGGTTCTTTATATATTTTGGAGATCGGACCCTTGTCTGAGGTATCATTTGCAAATATATTTTCCCATACAGTTTGTTCCCTATTCATTTTGCTGATGTTTTCTTTTAACCATGCAGAAGCTTTTCATTTTGATGAAGTCCCATTTGTTTATTCTTTCCTTTATGTCCCTGGCTCTAGAGGATATATTGCTGAAAATATTTCTGCCTGGAATATCTGAGACTTTCCTGCCTATGTTCTTCTCTGTGACTTTTATGGTGTCATGACTTACAACAATTGCTGTGTTGTCCTGCGTGGTATCCCTCTACCCTAGGCCATGTGACTAATGACTGTTGTTCTTTTCATCTAATGTCAGGTGTCATGTGTCCATGTGCAGAACCCTAGGGTGAGAATCCTTCCCTTACCATCATGGAGAGAAGGAGGCAATTAAAATAGTAAACTAAAAATGCAGAAAAATGAAAATACCCCAGTATCGATGTAATCTCAAGATTATTGAAAATTATGTCATTATTTTGAGATAAGAGAGTATATAAAATATATATATATACCTGAAAAGTAAAAGGAATATATACCTGAAAAAGTTAAACAGTAAAATATGCTAATTGCTACAACTGGTGGAATTGTTATGGTGATGACACAGTTGATATTCTGTGATGCCTCTGCTCATTAAAGGATTAAGTTTGAACTCAGAACCAAATCTAGATGTTATTTAAAAGTATTTCTGCAATCAATTAAATACTAATCTATTTCATCATGACAGTATAGAGTAAAGGACAAAGGGCCAGAATGGGAAAATCTCAGAGTGCCCCTCAAAGTGAATAGACATAGACTATTCTTGGGAAAATAAGTAATAAGCAACATGTATTTTTTTATGTATATATTTTTTTAGATTTTATTTATTTGTTTTTAAACAGAGGGGAAGGGAAGGAGAAAGAGGGAGAGAAACATCAATGTGTGGTTTCCTCTTGTGTGCCCACCACTGGGGACCTGGCCCACAACCCAGGCATGTAACCTGACTGGGAATCGAACCAGCAACCCTTTGACTCACAGGCCACGCTCAATCCACTGAGCTATACCAGCCAGGGCTATATATATGTATATATATATGTTTTATATATTTTTTTGCTTAATACTCCCTTGCCTTTTTTTTCACCCAGCCCCCAACCCCCTCCCCTCTGACAGCTATCAGTCTGTTCTACATATCTATGCTTCTGTTTCTATTTTGTTTGTTAAATTATTTTGTTCATTAGATTCCACATATAAGTAAGATCATATGGTATTTATGTTTCTGTCAGTGGCTTATTACACTTAGCATAATGCACTGCAGGTCCATGCATGCTGTCACAAAAAGTAAGATTTCTTTTTTTATGACTGAGTAGAATTCCATTGTGTAAATGTACCACAGCTTTTTTATCCACTCATCTACTGATGGACAGTCGGCTGATTCCAGATCTTGGCTATTGTAAATAACTCAGCAATGAACATAGGGGTGCATATATTCTTTCAAATTTGTGTTTCAGGTTTCTTCAGATATATTTCCACAAATGGAATTGCTGGATCATAAGGCAGATCCATTTTTAATTTATTGAGAAAACTCCAAACTGTTTTCGCAGTGGCTTCACCAATCTGCATTCCCACCAACAGTGCACAAGGATTCCCTTTTCTGCATATCCTCACCCACACTTGTTTGTTGATTAATTGATGATAGCCATTCTGACAGGTGTGAGGTAATAACTCACTGAGGTTTTATTTTGCATTTCTCTGATGATTAATAACTCTGAGCATTTTTTTATGGGTCTATTTACCCTCTGTATATCCTCTTTGGAGAAGTGTCTATTCAGACCCTTTGTCAATTTTTAATTGGATTTTTTTCCTCTTTGTCTTGAGTTGTATAAGTTCCACTCTAAGAAGACAAGCAACTCAATTAAAAAATGGGAAAAAGACTTGAACAGACACTTCTCCAAGGAGGACATACAGAAGACCCAGAGACATATGAAAAGATGCTCAGCATCACTAGCCATCAGAGAGATGCAAGTTAAAACCACAATGAGGTACCACTTCACATTGGTCAGAATGATCATCATAAACAAAGCAACAAACAAGTGTTGGAGAGGATGTGGAGAAAAGGGAACCCTAGTGCACTGTTGGTGGGAATAAAGACTGGTGCTGCCACTGTGGAAAACAGTATGGAATTTCTTCAGAAAACTAAAAATGGAACCACCCTTTGACCCAGTAATTCCACTGCTGGGATTATATCCTAAGAGCCCTGAAACACCAATTCAAAAGAACCTGTGCACCCTAATGTTCATAGCAGCACAATTTACAATAGCCAAGTGTTGGAGGTAACCTAAGTGCCCATCAGTAAATGAGTGGATCAAAAAACTATGGTAAATTTACACAATGGAATACTATGCAGCAGAGAGAAAAAAAGAGCTCCTACCCTTTGAAACAGCATGAATAGAATTAGAGAGCATAATGCTAAGTGAAATAAACTAGGCATTGAAAGACAAACACCATATGATCTCACCTATAAGTGGAACCTAATCAACAAAATAAACAAGTGAGCAAAATAGAACAAGTGAGCAATTCCAGAGACATTGGAATTAAGAACAAACTGACCATGACCAGAGGGGAGGAGAGAGAGGGGCAACAGGAGAAAGAAGAAGGGGAAAGCTCAAGTCAAGGCACATGTGTAAAGGACCCATGGACAAAGACAATGGAGGGAGGATTGAAAGTGGAAGGTAGGGGTGGGTAGGGCAGGAGAGAAAAAGAGGGAAAAGTGGAAACAACTGTAACTGAATAACAATAATAAAGAATATATGTACCCCTATATTCATTGCAGCATTATTTATAATAGCGAAGATCCAGAAACAGCTCAAGTACCCATCAGTAGATGAATGGATAAGTGAACTGTGGTACATTTACACAATGAAATACCACATGGTCATAAAAAAGAAGAAAATCTTACCCTTTTTGATAACATGGATAGATGTGTATATTATTATGTTAAGTGAAATAAGCAATTCAGAGAAAGACAAATACTGTATGATCTCACTTATATGTGGAACTTAATGAACAAAGGACACTGATGAACAAAATAGAAACAATGGCATGGATGTATGGAATAGACTGACAGCTGTCAGAAGGGAGGGGAGTTGGGGGGCTGGATGAAAAAAGGAGAAGGTATTAAGCAAGAAATGTATATTTATATGACACATAGACACAGACAACAATGTGGTGTTGGCCAGAGGGAAAGGAGGATTAAGGGTAAATGGAGATGGGTAAAGAGAGGGTGAATGGGGACAGAAAGATACTTTGCTTGGGGTGATGAGCATATGATACAATGTGCAGATGATGTTTGGTCGATATACACTTGAAATGTATGGTTTTGCAAACTGGTGTCACACAAATAAATTCAATAAAATGACATAAATCAGCAAAATCTAAATCAAAATTTTATGTTATTTTGCCTATACATGCCTGAAGTTAGCCATAAGGGGCAGCATACCCTGAAATCTCTAATGGTGCTCTCTTGGGGGCAGCTACCCAAGTTCTACTCTGAGGGTTTGCAATACCAAGGGTGCTTTAGTACAGTTTCTCAAACTGTAGCCTATGGACCATCTGTCACAAAATCCTCAGGATGCTAATGAAAAGGGTTGCTTGAGCCCTTCCTTCAGACCTACTGAGATAGAACATCTAGACAGCATATTTTTAATTAATTTTAATTCTGGAAATAGCATTTATTGGATTAGGAGAAGCAGTTCTTATCAGCAAGGTAGTGAAATTGAACATAAAATCTTGACACAACTGAAGACTTTTCTGATTAATGTGTTACTTTATTCAATAATTATGTATTGAGTGTCCACTATGAGCTACACATTAGGAATAAAAAGATGAATATGAACGTGATCCTACTACTTAAGAATGAACAGTTTATTTGGGAGAAGACAGATGAATAAACATATAATTATAATACAGTGTGATAATGCTGAACCAGGAGGTCAATGGTGATTATGCAGGATGAAAGAGGGAGTGACTTATTGCTTGGCTGGGTTGGGAAAGGCTTTATCACTGGAAGATCAAGGGAGGTTTTATTCACCAGAGGCATGGAAAAGTTGTACTGAGTAGAGGATTAACATGTAGAAGAGCTTTAGTTGTGCCAGATAAATTTTAGTTCATTGAGATAGTGCAAAGCTAGCTCTAGAGCACAGGTGGCAAACACAAGGCTCGCGGGCCAAATCTGTTTAACACACCTTGTTTTATTCCACCTGGCACCTTGTTTCTACCCAGCAGAAGCACCAGGCTCCTTGCTGCTAGTTAAGAGGCAGTTACATTTATACAGTCCTAAAATTACATTTAGCCCTTTGAAGGCAACTGCAAGGCTGATGTGCCCCCAGTGAAAATGAGTTTGACACCCATGCTCTACAGGAAGAGGAAAGAATCTGTTAGAAAGGGACTAGTCAAAGAACAGGTATAAATGACCCATGGATGTGGACAACAGCATAGGGATTGATTGTGGAAATGAGGGTGTAGTGAGAGCAAAGGGGAAAAATTGGGATAACTGTAGAACAACAATAAAATATTTAATAAAAGAGAAAGTGTTACAATTTGGGGGAAGATTTCCAGGCTACGCTAAAATTTTGGGCAAAGTTGTTCCATGATAAAAGTATTTAGGAATTATTCTAGGTATTATGGATAATCAGGCTAAATTTGAAATAAGAAACTTAGAAATAAATCAAGAAGCATTTTTATACCAGGCATATAGAAATGAGGGTGCAATCTAAGTGAGGAGTTGTACAAATGGAACAAGAAGTTAAAAAGGAGTGGCATTTCATAGCAAAAAATACTACAATTTGATGGATCTATTCTGACCTAAAACTCATCCATGAAATTATCTACTTTTCTATATTCATAGCTCAGGACTATATCATTATTTTTAAAAGTTCAATTTTGTCCCTTTTTGTGCATTTTATCTGTGACAAACACATAATTCTTTCTTGATGTAGTGATTTATCTAAATACTGTATTTTTATTAATACTTCCCAGCTATGTGGCATGTATGGAAATATCCTACCATTAAGTCGTTGATAATACCATAACAAATTTAGGAAAAATGTATTTTACTGATAATTATTTTGTGTTCTGCAGCTTCATTAAGTTCCTCATCCAGACTTTAGGAAGATATATGTGCTACATTAATGGTCTATTGCCTAGTAACAAGAGGTTTTAAATGAAAGATGAAATTACCAAGGAGCAATCCATATGAATGATGGACAAAGTGAGATAATGAAGTGTGGAGCCTCTTTGACACCATGCATCAATTGAGGATGTGCAAATTAATTTAAGTATTAAATGTTTGGAACACAAATCTTTCATGGAGAATTTCTTTTCCAGTTAGCACCAATAGAATAGAAGTAACCTAGTTTCTTAAAGAGGCCAACTCCCCACAAAACAAAAAACAAACGAAAAAAGGAGGCACTACATTAGAATCATATTTTTGATGTAGAATGAACTGCATAGATATGAAATACCTTATTGACTCTAGAATTGGGGTCAGCAACCTGTGGCTTGCAGGCCAAAACCCGCCCACTACCTGTTTTTGTAAATAACATTTGATTGGAACACAGTCACCTTCATTTATTTATGTAGTATCTGTGGCTCACTTTTTGCTATAACAGTAAGTTTGAACAGTTGCAACAGAACCTTTATGGCCCGCAAAGCCTAAGATATTTACCACTTAGCCTTTGATTGGCCCCTACTTGAGTGATAAGAAGTTTGCTGACTCCTGCTCTAAAAATAATTATAATATTAGAGGAGCAAGATGAGGTTTCTGTTCTAGTACCTGTGAAGACCCACTTTTGCTCCTCCCTGTACCTATATAGGAAGATACAAACTGTATCCTTCCCTAGGGTCTTTCCTACCTATTGGCCTTAAGGTTGAGCCACTTGTCATTGAATTAGCTCCCTGATCTCAACTTCTTTCCTACCACTCTTGCCTTCTACTCTCAGCCACACTGGCCCTTGCTCTGTTCCTCAAGAATGCCATGTTTGTATTCACCTCGGGACTTTTCAACGACTTGGAACACTTCCATTATGTCTTTATATGGAAGGTCCTTATCTTTCAGTTCCCCCTTAGATGTCATACATTTAGAGAGGGCTTTTATGACTACCCTATGGTTCTCATACCCCATTACTCTTGAACTCATTACTCTCTTTTATTTTTTCATTGCATGAATCACCATATAGAATTATTTTGTCTGGCCTTAAAATGTATTGTCGATTTCCATTCTAGCCTGTCAAGTTTAATATCAGAGTAGTGTTTGGCACATAAACGGTCTCAGCATTTGTTGATGGTGGCTGCTGAAATGCTCTGCTATGAGGAAAAGTTGATACTGTAATCCAGAGACAGCAATAGAGCTTAGCTAGATCGAGATTCAGAAATTTATTTATCCTTATGCAAATTAATGTGTGAAAAGGTTTATAATTTCACATACATGTAAGGCCTATTTTTACTTACAAAATACCCTAGGAAACCTCAATAGACTTCCAAATGAAACTGATTGCCTTAGTACAGTTTTTGTAATGACTAATATTCTATTTTATTTGTAAATACTGTATACCTTCTTCAGCTCTAAGCTTGTGTCTGATACCTAGATTATTTTACTTTAGTAGTCACTTTTAGATATGTCAGTTTTCATCTGTAACATCTGGAAATGAAAGTAGAGTAATGTAATAAGTGAATAGCCTTTTCAATTATCGCTATTTTTTTTGTATTGGTCTCATCATTTATATTTTCAAGAAGATACATGCTGGAAATCTTATTGAAACCTGAAGTACCTACTTTTTCATTGTTTATGCTATTGATCCATGGTGTCCTAACTGGATTTTAAAGTAACCCTCTCTAGGAAAGAAAGCTTAGTTACATTTTCTGCTTTGATTTTCAGATTAATTTCATCTGTGACATACTATTCTCATCAGCTAACAAATTAGAGTACAAAATCTAGGTGGACAAGTCTCAGAATTAAAGAAATAGCTATTTGACCCCAATTAGAGAGATATAGCTTGTCAAAGCTCTAGTGTTTTCATAAATTTGATGAGGGAGTTTGGAATATTCTTATTAGCATGGTTGAACAATTGTGTTATAACACAGAGTCAACAAAGAAAAATGTATACCAGCTAGCTTCCTGTGCTTAAAATAGTTGAAAGGTAGTGCAGGTTACAATATACATATTGCAGTAAATTTGAACTTTGTCAATATTCAACATGCCTAATTCAGGACAAAACAGTGTTATTTATTTAGTTATGTAATGTATTGACTTATGAGATGTTTGGGGCTGTGCACTTAAATGCATGTGTTGAGTCACTCTTTAATTAGTAAGATGTTAGAGTACTCTAGTAAATTACTCTTACAGTGCATTAAATGACCTCCTTCTCTCTGAAGGGAAGAAAAAAACAAATCTCAGCATTCTCATGTACTTAATTTATGGTCATCATTAATTTTAGCAATTAAATATATGACTCATTCTTTCATTTAAAACTGAAATTATGATGTTTTGTTCTGACTGGTATTATCTAGATTTACAATGCTGTCTACATAGTTCAGTTTGGTTCCATGTCAACCTAGTGCTAAGGTGTGACACTATTTTTAGTTCATAATTTGTTGTGTTGGATTATTTGGTATTAGCTGGTCATTTATGTTAAGACACTTTCCTCAATATTGCAAATCTATTTTTTGTGAACTGAATTGTGTCTTCCAAATATATATGTTAAAGCCCTAATCCCCAACATAACTGCATTTAGAAATAGGACCTGTAGGGAGTAAATTAAGTTTAAGTTAGGCCATAAAAATGGGACCCTAATCTGATAGGACAGCTGTCCTGAGAAGAAGAGACATTAGAAATTCCTTCTATTTCTGGGCATGCACAGATAAGAGGCTATTTGAGGATACAGTGAGAGGGTTGTTGTCTTCAAACCAAAAAGAGAAGCCTCTCTAGAAACCAGTCCTGCCAGCACCTTAATCTTGGATTTCTAGCCTCCAGAATTATGAGAAAATAAATTTCTGTTTAAGCCACACAGTCTGTGGTATTTTTTTTATGGAACCTCTACCAGACTAATACACTGTATTTTAAGAAGAATGTTTGCTATGCCTTATCCTCTTGTAAGTGGCTAATCAGTAATACTGAAGAGCACTATACAGGAAAATCACAGTTCAGCCTTTGAGAAACTCAAACCACCATTTAAACTTTTGAGAAGCAACACACTAACCATAAATGTATATTGGAACCGCATCTTGAAACTTTCCACTATTAGTCTGGGTATGGTAAAATCTTGTTTTAGGCTACACTCATTATGGCTCAATTCCTAAAGTTCCTGAAGGATCTGATTAAGAACCATAGAATTTTCAGCTAATATTATCAAGAGCTACCAAGATAATGCCTTAGTGAACTTTTGGTATAATACCAACCCATTTATAAAGGTAAAGGGGATATTACATAGAAATATCTACAAGATTCTTGTAAAAGGTCAGTTTTAGGATGGAATGGTCACAAATTGGGTGTAACATACTGGGATGAAGGAATGTTGGGGTTTACGTTGTAGGGTCTCACGGTAGTTGTTCAGTTCCAAATTAGTTCCCCTGTGATCCTATGCTTTCTGCTAGAGAAGAATTGTAATTTGGGATGCTTAGATTTTTCTCATTAATACTTTTAGACTTTTTAAATCTCATGTTGATTGTGTTGTAGATAAAAATCACCCAGTCTTAGAAATGTAGTTGAGAATGAGTAGGGGGATTCACTCTCTCTAAGCACATTTTCTCTCACTGAGGACCTTTCAACAGTTTTGAAAACTAAGTTGATTTCCCCACCAACCTGTGCTGCCAGGTCCACCTCTTTGATCTTACTCACTGATGTAGACCCTGGAGAGTTGGTAAAGACTAGACTATGTAGGGGCAGTGGATTGGTATTTTTCTCTCTATAGTGAGAAAGCAGTGCAGTGCCATTGTATGGCTTACATTTAAAGTAATTGTTTGGAATAGGATGTAGCAGATCAAGGGTGAAAGCTGGGGGACCAGTTATGGTGCTATAGTAAAAGAGGTGAGAAATTATGGTGCTTGGATAAAGGTGGTAGTAGTGGCCATGGAAAACAGTGGAAGGGTAAGGGTAATATTTTGGAGGCAGAGCCAATAGAAGTTCCTGATGAGCTGAATGAGTAGGTGGTGATACAAAAGAAAAGGCAGAATGAGGACAACATCTGTACCTGGGGCTTCAGTAATTGGGTAGTGCTTTCATAAACAGGAATGGAAAATGCTGTGTGGAGCAGGTTTTCAGGGGAAAAATTAGGTATTCTGTTTTGAACATGTTAGTTTTAATATTCTTATTAAATATTGAGGTCAGCTGCTTAGACATGCTAGCATGGAGCTCAACAAAATGGTCCAGCACACAGATAAAGATTTGGAATTCCTACATTTAAATGTCAATATACATTACTTAGCCCAATATACATTCATTGGCACAATATGCATTGGCATTTAAAATCATGGGAATGGATGGCCTGGGGGCAGGAATTAAGGCAGATGCAAAAATAATTAATCCATAACCTTCATTCTCAAGGAATGTAGGTGAGAATTTTCAAATACAATAACATATGAAAAAATGTGTGTATTATATATAAATATACATATCTCAGTATGTAAGTGCCTTAATAAAGCTCCAAAATTTTACCTGTCTCCAAGTCCAATTTTGGTCTTTTAACTGCCAATAATTTATTTCCTAATAAGGCAGTTTAATTCATAGCCAAAACTGAGCTTTCTTACTACTTTCCTTGCCTAAATTAAGTTAATCTTGAATTAGCAGGGATAGTTAAATCTCCTGTTCTCTAAGTGAGAAGCGTATTTGTTACCCCATAAAGCTATTTTCTGAATATCTCCTAAATATAATGCTCCAGAATTCTCTTGTAGTTTGGTAGATTCTGTGGTTTCAAAAATATTTTGTACTCAAGAGTTATAGATTTTCTAGAAGAAAGAAATCTAGAATCAGCCTGACATTCTGATACCCTTCCTACCTCCCCTGATATTTGCAGACATTTGCTCGAACAATAGGCATTCTCATCTTTCCTGACTCAGTTAATGAAAAATGAGTTCACCTGACAGTGAAAATAAAGGAAATAGAAGGAGAAATAGTAAGGAACAACATTTTATAATTCTCAAATATAAGAAAAAACATCTCATTAAAAATTAAAATGTTAGGGAAGAAGTATGAAAAGAGAAAAACCAACAGAAAAAGGTTAAAATACAGATAAAATAACATATAATTCTCCAGCCATTTTTAGCACAGGTTTACTTCTTTTTTTTTGTACTTCTTCTCTACCATCAAATGCTAACAGCTCATGAGCTCATGAAAATGAAATGATAATAATGAAAGCAATTGTTGAACGCTTATTTTGTGCCTTTCACAAATGTAGGCACTTTTCAAGCCTTATGTTCTTAAACCTTCACATCAAATCATTGGATAGCAATCAGAGATGACAGCAACAAGCTCAAGGGCATACAGCCCAAATGTGCTTGAGGTGGAATTTTAACTCTGTCCTTTTGCCTTCAGAGTACTTGCCTTTCAACTCTACTCTGGCCTCAGGGAAGAAGGGTACAGTGTTTCACCTGCTTTTGTCAAGATGTACCTTAAAAAATTGTTTTTCTCATATGTGGTTCAGCCTAGTAGACCAAGGTTATGAGTTCCCCAAGCCCTGTGGAAATAAAATGACCCCTTTGCCTGAAAAAAAAATTTAAAACGTGCTATTCGAAATAAGATTCCAACTTTCCCTTTAAGATTTGATATTTCTTTACAAAGGATGCCTCCCTCTAGGTATTTTCTTTTGTTAATTTTTCCCCTCGTAGTGGTATGGTTTTTCATAGAAAAAATTAAAATAACTCAAAACCCTCACCATTAGATAATATAAATAAATTGTAGTATGTAAACACAACAGAGTAAACCACAATAATGTAAAATGAACAAATCACAGTTCTTGCAACAACTTGGATCAAGCTCACAAATTTTATAATATTGAAACAAAGAAGAGATACAAAATATATATACAGCATAAGTTCATTTATATAAAGCTCAAAATCAATGCTTGACACTTATATTCAAATGTTTCAGCAAATAAAATATCTGTTTATATCCACCTATTTAGATACAAAGAACACGTGGCAAATTGTTAGCAAATAAGAATCTATGTAGGAGTACATACAGCTTTATTTTATTATTTTGTTACTTTTCTTTAGGTCTGAGATTTTTCAAAATAAAAAAAGAGTTAAAAATCAGATAAAGCTAATTTATATTATTTAGGAGTAGTTTCTTCATCTGAGTGATAGATGCATATGTTTTCTCTATAAATATTTATTAAACTATATATATTTACATATTTTTTCTGTATCTATAGTTAAAAAAAGTAAAAATGCAATGTATATAAAATACTCTAAATGATGTTTTCTTTAGCTGTGCAGAAGGTTTTTATTTTGATGAAGTCCTACTTGTTTACTCTTTCTTTTATGTCCTTTGCTCTAGGAGACATATTGGGGAAAATATTGCTGTGTGGAACATATGAGATTTTCCTGTCTATGTTTTCTTCTAAGACTTTCATTGTGACATGACTTATATTTAAGTCTTTTATCTACCTTGAGTTTATTTTTGTGTATGGTGTAAATTGGTGGTTGAATTTCATTTTTTTGCATGTAACTGTCCAGGTCTCACAAACACCATTTGTTGAAGAGGGTATTTTTACTCTATTTTATGTTTCTACTCTGTTACATGAATATTAATTGACCATAGAGACTTGGATTTATTTCCAGACCCTCTATGAAGCTTCCGCATGGCTAAAGAAAACACCAGCAAAATGAAAAGAGGACCAAGCATATGAAAAATACGTTTGCAAATGATACCTTGGACAAGGGTTTGATCTCCAAAATATATAAAGAACTCACATGACTGCACTCCAGGAAGACAAACAACCCAATTAAAAAATGGGCAAAGGACCTGAACTGACACTGCTCCAAGGAGAACATACAGAGGGCCCAGAGACATATGAAAGCATGCTCAGCATCACTAGCCATCAGAGAGATGCAAATTAAACACACAATGTGATACCACTTCACACCAGTCAGAATGGCCATCATAACCAAATCAACAAACAACAGGTGCTGGAGAGGTTGTGGAGAAAAGGGAACGCTAGTGCACTATTGGTGGGAATGCAGATTGGTGCAGCCACTGTGGAAAACAGTATGGAATTTCTTCAGAAAACTAAAAATGGAACTGCCTTTTGACCTGGCAATTCTACTGCTGGAGTTATACCCTAAGAACCCTGAAACGCCAATTCAATAGACCCTATGCACCCTAATGTTTATTGCAGCACAATTCACCATAGCCAAGGTTGGAAACAGCCTAAAGGCCCATCAGTAAATGAGTGGATCATAAAACTGTGGTACATTTACACAATGGAATACTTTGCAGCAGAAACAAAGAGGGAGCTCCTACCCTTTGCACCAGCATGGATGGAACTGGAAAGCATTATGCTAAGTGAAATAAGCCAGGTGGTCAAGGACAAATACCATATGATCTCACCTATAAGCAGAACCTGATGAACAAAGCAAAGAAGCAAGCAAAATATAAACAGACATTGAAATAAAGAACAGACTGATGGTCACTCAGAGGGGAATGGGGAGAGGGATAATGGGAAAAATAGGAGAATGATCATCAAGGAACATGTAGAAAAGACACTTGGACAAAGCCAAAGAAGGTAGGATTGAGGGTGGGAGATGGGGATAAGTGGGGTGGGTGTTTGTGGAGGGGAGAAAATGGCGACAACTGTGCTTGAAAAACAGTAAAAAAAAAAACAATAAAAAATATCCTGAATGATAAGACTGCTACATACTTGTTACACATTATTATTAAAAATAAACTTTTTTGCTTCATAACAACCAAACATAAGTATGGGATCTTTTGTTACATGGGTCATTTGCTTAAGATCAATTTATTAAAAAGTACATACTCAGAACCAGTTTTTGAGGCTGTCGATAATGCCATCAAAGTTTCTATGTTCTTACACAACCATCAATTCTGAATCTTGTTTACTTTGATATTAGGTAGTATATTATTCTAAATAATTCCCATGAAATGCACTATAATATGCCAACAATCATTTTGGCAAATATTGTAGCATACGTTACTTAAAAAGTAATAATAAAAAACTCTGGATGAAAGTTTTATAATTATTCATATAACATACACAATTTGTATTACCCATGCACACATGTTGCCATTGTCTATAGGTTTCTCCAAATTCCTTATTAGGATTTCACAGTATTTTTTTTTAACCCTCAAAGTCAAAAGTTGTTCAGAATTTCATGTTTTACAACTGACTTTTAATAAAATAGTTATATTAATCTATTTCATTGTCATCATCTGAATCATCTAAATCAGTACAAAAATGTAAATCACTTTCTTCATTTCTTGTGGTTCTTTGTTAAATGGAGTAACAATTTTTTCTTTCCATATTTTGCAGAAACTTGAAGTTCACAGGCACATGGTCTACACATTATATGATAAGAATCCTTCACTGTCTTTTGTAAACATTTAACACATTTTTTAGGCCTTGATTGTACTTGCAATATTTTATACACCATTCAAGAGATTCTTCTTTACAAGGCCATGTGGTAAAATAATGTATTTTTTTTCGGACTATAAAACACACTCCTCCCAAATTTGGGAGGAAGGGGTGTGTGTCTTATAGTCAGAATGTAGCTTTATATTTACATTGGTGAAATATTATGTTATTAAATATTTTACCACATCTTTTGCTTAAAAAAATCCCCCCCCTCTAAAACCTAGGTACATCTTATGGTCTGAAAAATATGGTAAATTTTAAAGACAAAATATAAAATAAAATGAAATTCAAAAATAAAGAACTTTATAGTGCTAACATACTCCATCATGAATTTTTGCTTTAATTTTCTTTCTCTGAATGCTCTTATTAAACTTGTCATTTTTTTCTTTTCAATATTTTTATTTTTAATTGTTCAAGGACAGTTTTCTGTCTTTTACTCCCATCCCAGCCCATCCCCCCAGTGTCATTTTTGAAGCTAAATGTACTCTGGTGCCTCTGAGGCCTGGAACAGGCCATGTTACCTTCCTGGGAGCTCATTGCCAAAATCACAATCAGCATGCGGTGGGGCAAGAAAGATGAAGGGAAGATCAAGATCTTTTGTTAATTTTTTTTAGGTTCACTATTTAAAGTTTAGAGATTGAGCTAGATGAAAGAAAAGAGACATTTTTGAGAAACTTGAATGAAAGCAAGGCTTTTATTTTTTTTTAACAGGGAAATGAAATAACAAATATGGTAACTATGATGCTTACTTGTGCTATTACACATTTTTGCCATTCTCTGTACCTCCCAAACATCAAGGAAATGGTTAGGTGTACAAGTGAAGCCTAAATATCTATGCAGGCCAGTATATCCAAAGGAGGCAGGAAAAAAAAATCTTAGGAATGATAGTGTAAGAGGAAACTCCTTGGGACCAATCTCTTTCTTTCCAACCCTGGTGGATAATGGAGAAAAAATGTGTAATTCAAATAACAGAGAAGAAAATTTATAACTTAGATTGGCTTTTTGTCACAAGAATTATATGTGAAAATTCAGTTCAAACTCTCAGAAAAGCTAGGAAGTTCTTTCTAACATTTTCCTCCTAATATCTTACCCGCAAGTGCAAATATCACTGATAAATGTGGTTTTTTAATAGAATATCACCTTCCTGAAATTAAGGATGGCCATTAAACTACATTGGTAGATACACTCTTATCCCATTTTTTCAGATTTACCTAGAGCTTTTCTGACATAAACACACTTTACCTCCTCTTTAAATCTTGAATTCTGGTATTGATGCCTCTTTGAGAAGACTTTCAGTGTGGTTCCCAGGCTACCTGAGAATTGGATTCCTACCTTAATTCCATTCAGATAGACTACTAGAGCAGTCCCATAATCATAATTTATGAACACCAATGTCCTTGTCTATACAGGAACACTTGACTCCTAATCCCAGTACTAACTTCCTAGAGGAATAAACTGTCTAAAATTGAGTGAATTTGAAAACATATTTGAGTGCCATATTTGCCTGTCTGAAAGCGTTCCAAAATACAAATGTGTTCAAATTTTAAAAATTGCCTTTTTTTTGATATGTATGTAGTCTTTGGGATTTATTGAAAGTCCTTTTATTCATTAGAGAAAAGTTATTTGCCTTCTATTATTCAAGAAATGCTTTGTATCCCATATGCACACAGAAATAACAGAACCATTAGCAAAGGGACAAAACATTGCAGTTCCAGCTCTTATAGTTGTTCATGATTTGATAGACTATTGAAGGGCATCACTAGGAGCTTTCCCTCCATATCTATCATGGTATCTAATTATATCTTGCAGTGACCTTGAAAGACCTGCTTGAAACCCTGGAGTCTTAATGCCACATTCTTTATCACAGAGGGACAAATAAAAACAATGGCCTTTAGAATATATTGTTTTAATTGTCTGCTGACAGTCTTTCATTGCCAGCTACCCTGCTTGTATGAGTAAAACCTGATGATAAAAATAAAAAACACCTCCAAGTAAAATTTCCCTGGGACTTTATCAAATATTAGCAATGGTGCTCTGTCATTATTAAGTCTTGGAGGTTTATATCTTGTACCAAAATATTATTTGAGATTTATTGAAATTGAATAACATTTTTTTTATGATTAAAGCTAAAATGGCATATCCAAGCATGAACTAGCAGCAGTTTTCATTCTCGTTGAATTGGCATCAAGATAAAATCTTCTGGTAACTCATAGATATTAAAGTTATGCTGTTTTCACTGTTTTTAAGCAAAGGTTTTAAGGCAGACTTTTTGGTTAATAAGTAATGCTCCAAGTCACACAAATTTTATTATTTAACATGAATTCTCTTTAAGACAATTTTAATTGTAACTTTTATACCAAGTGTTTCCATATATTTTACTTTATTTCCATGGTTAAAATAATAAATTTATGTAGCATCAATAGTTACAAAGTTACTTCAAATAAGTTGTTTTATTTTGGAAACTCACGTATTATATTTGAAAAATATCTATACTCTTAATGGATTTGTAACACAGTTCTATCAGAAACTGTTTCATTAAGCTGACAAAAAGTTAGAAGCTCTAGAATTTATTAATACAATTAATGACTTTGTAATAACTAAAAAGGCAACTCATATTCTTTTCAAGAACATATATAAAACTGACTAGCCGTGGCTGGCGTAGCTCAGTGGATTGAGTGCGGGCTGTGAACCAAAGCATCGTAGGTTCAATTCCCAGTCAGGGCACATGCCTGGGTTGCAGGCCATGGCCCCCAGTAACTGCACATTGATGTTTCTCTCTCTCTCTCTCTCTCTTTCTCCCTCCCTTCCCTCTCTAAAAATAAATAAATAAATAAATAAATAAATAAATAAAATCTTAAAAAAACTGACTAAATTTGATCACAGAGGAGGCAAAAGGAAGTTTTAACAAATTCCCAAGTACAGATAACATGTAGAATGAGATTTCTGAGAGTTGCTATAAAATTAGACACCAGTTGGCATAATACAAATCTCTTTACATTATCTACATCATATAGGCCAGGGACACCAAGTAACATTGCATATAACCTATAGAGTAAGAGACGGTGAACTCTAAAAATCTCAATTTTGACATAAATTTGAAAATGAATGAACATCAGATGTTTCATCTTGGAGCTTAATCTGGAGTGGAATCTGGTGGGTATAGAAGAATGGAAAGAATAGAGCATTCCCAACATTGCAGAACAAACTGTCTGAAGGAGAGGGTCCCTCTGAGAATGGGAAAGTACTAAGAACAGGTCTGATGATGGGCTACACAGAAGTCGAAATAAAGGCTAGGTGAATGAGTGGGTCAAAAAACTATGGTACATTTACACAATGGAATTCTTTGCAGCAGAGAGAAAGAAGGAGCCCCTACCCTTTGAGATAGCATGAATGGAACTGGAGAGTATTATACTAAGTAAAGGAAGACAGGTGGTGAGAGACAAATATCATATGATCTCACCTTTAACTGGAACCTAATCAACAAACGAAAAAAGCAAACAAAATATAACCAGAGATGTTGAGCTTAAAAACAATCTGAGAGTAACCAGAGGGGAGGTGGGGGGGCAGATAAGGGTGGGGGGAAGGGTTTTCTGGAACAACTATGAAGGACACATGGACAAAACCAAGGGGTTCAGTGAAAGCAAGGGAGGGAGGGGGTTTGCCTGGAGTGGGGAGGAGCAGTGGGGGGTAAATGCAGACAACTATAATTGAACAACAATAAAATAATTTATAAAGAAAGAAAGAGAGAAATGGACTTGACAGGTATGTGGAACCAGAGAAGTTTTCAGAAGGAATGTTAGGGGAGAGAAGGTAACTTAGAAGGAGGTGTGTCCTTTGGACACAGTGCAAAGGTAAAGAAGGCATCAAATGGAAAAGTTCTAAGAAAGCAGATAGTATAACAAAATTTGAACTTCTTCCCTTCAAAATTTGTGCCATTTAAGTCAGTTTTTATTGAGGCCTAACTTTCATGAGGGAATATTTACCCTGATTACATGTTAAAGTTGAATGAAATTTGATGTTTAGTCACATGACTATAGCCAACATCAAGACATAGAACATTTTTATCAACTCAGACGATTCCATTTCTCTCTTTGTGGCCAATTCCCTTATCACATCCCCAGCTCATGGCAAACACTTATAGTTTTGTGTTCCTATTGTTTTGCCCTTTGTAGCATATCTTAGAAACAGATCATGATTTGTAACCTTTTAAATATGGTATAATGGTTTCACTTAGCATAATGATGTTTGTATTCACCCATATTGTGACATGTATATGTATTTTAAAATATTGCTCATTAATAATCCATTGTATGTCTATACCACAACTGGTTATCTATTAACCAGTTGATGGACATTTGGGTCGTTTCCAGTTTTTGATGACTATGAATAAACTACTATAAATAGTCATATGAACTTTATGGTGCAAATAGGTATCTATAACAACATTCAGAATAACAGAGGGGGAAGTGAGCCAAGTGTGGAAGGTACGTTCATCTAGGGTATGCAGTAGTGAACTTCCCTTGTTTAACTTCATATTTGTTTGTGAGAAGGTATCCATCTCTTTAAGTTCTAGACTTCAGATTCTTATTTGACCTTTCCCTCAGAATATAGTCCTCAGAATCTATGATGTGCATCAGTAATTTTGGAGAAAGTTGCTAGATTCTTGGATCTACTCATAAATGAACTGTTTAAATTCACACAGTCAGGTTAAGTTATTTTTTTAAGCCACTTTACTGAGGTATGATTGACATATGGGAAGCTGTACATATTTAATGTATACAAGTTGATGAGTTTAGAGATAAGTGTATACTTGTGAAATCATCGTTATAATCTATATCATAAACATATAATCTCCAATAGTTTTTCCCTGCCATTTTTATTATTATAATTGTCATTGTTATTTTGTATAAGTACATTTAACATAAGATTTACCCTTTTAGAAAATTTTTAAGCCTACAGTACAGTATTAGTACATTAGTAGATTTCTAGGACTTTCTCATCTTGTATGTAAACTGAAAATTTCTACTCTGTGACTAATACTCGCTGTTCCCCACTCCCATCTCTACCCCAGTCCCTGACAATCACCATCTTCTCTTTGCCTCTGAGTTTGACTATTTTCACATTTTTGTTTAAGTGGAATTAGGGAATATTTGTTCTTCTGTGATTGACTTATTTCACTTAACATAATGTCCTCCAGGTTCATCCATATTGTTGTAAGTTGCATAATTTCCTTCTTTTAAAGGCTAAATAATATTACATATGTATGTATGACATTAAATAATCTATTCCTCCATGGATGGGCAATTAGATTGTTTCCATGTCTTGGCTGTTGTGAATAATGCTGCGATGAACATGAAAGTGAAGATAGCTCTTAGAGTTCTTAATTTCAATACTTTTGGATGTATTTAAAATGTTTTTTATTGTTGTTCAAGTACAGTTATATCCATTTTCCCCCACCAGTTCCCCCACCCAAACCATCCCCACCTTCCCCCCTTTATCCTACCCTCATTTGGCTTTGTCCATGTGTCCTTTATACACGTTCAACACCATAAAAGTCCTAGAAGGGTACATAAGCAGGAAAAACTCAGATATTCCACATAGCAATATTTTCACTGATATGTCCCCTAGAACAAGGGACATAAAGAAAAGAATAAACAAATGGGACTTCATCATAATAAAACACTTCTGCACAGCTAAAGAAAACATCAGCAAAATGAAAAACGAACCAACCGTATGGGAAAATATATTTGCAGTTCTTTTGGATATATCTAGAAGTGTAATTGTTGGATCATATGGTAGTTCCATTTTTAATTTTTTGAGGAACTTCTAGAGTGAGTTTTAATAACTCAGGCAATCAGTAAACATTTTGAGCATTCAGTACAGGTCCAATACTATTTTAAGTGAATAGAGAATAAGGAAAAGTTTTGTCAATTGTGTTCAGTTCTTGTTAAGCTTCCAAACCACATGGAATGCTCATGAAACAATAAGAAAATGATATTGGATAGAATAACTTAAATCTGTTTTTTTTTTTTAATTTTAAAATGCTCTAGCAGTTTAGAGAAGGAAATGTTCAAAGTATCCTAATTTGGCTGGAGGTGTATTAGTTTCCTATTTGCTACTATAATCAATTACCCAAATTTAATAGTTTAAAACAACACACATTTGTAATCTTAGTTTGGTTGATCCGAAGTCTGACATGGCTATTACTTGGATAAAATCAAGCTGTAAGCAGGCCTGTGTGTTTCTTTATGGAGGCTCCAGGAAGGAATCCATTCTCTCACCTTATCCAGCTTGTAGGGTCTGTCTGTATTCCTTAACTTGTGGATCCTTTATCTTGGAAGCTGACAATGTTAGGTCCAGTACTTCTATATGGTATCAATGACCAACTCTTCAGCACAGTTGGATGATCCAAGGTGATCTCTCTTTTAAGATCAGATGATTAGCAATTTTAATTCCATCTGCAGCCCTAATTCTGTTTTTCCTCATAAAGTAACATATTTCTAGGTTTCCAGGGATTAAGATCTGGGCATCTTTGAAGGGTCATTATTCTGTTTACACAATTGAGGAAAGAATTGTCATTCTTAAATCATTTGGAAATAGCTCTGTGGGCTCTCTATAAATGCATAAGCCAGAGGAGAGAATGCCAATATATTTTTTTGATATAGATTAGACACTCAGTGTTCCCTTTGTGCTTCTCTGTTGACTTTTTAGAATATTGTTTATGCTCCTAACAAACAGAAAGTGAAGTTTCTAATTCTCTTAGATTTGTTGACTTTTGGCTAGTTATTTTGAATAAGACTTTTGGAGGGAACCTAATATTGTAAAAGTGATAGGTTCATATTGTTCTAATAACAGCATCAGTAGTGTTGAATAAAATTCTTTTATAGTTGAAAAAATAAAGCTTTATTGCATGGGAATCATGTCCTTTTTGAACTAGAAAAATTTGGTCATGGAAGCAGTAAAAAAATTGAACTAGAATAAAGTATTATTATTGTATAAAATATAATATATATTGTGGGAGATTAATGTTCTTCTTTAAATAGTTAATAAAAAGCTTAATTATATTCCCTCATAAAGAGTAAGATAAATTTTGAGGAGTTCTCCAAATTATGTATAGTTATCTTCCAAAACACTTTACAAAGCTTGGGAATCTTGTGTTACATTGGATTACTTAGCTATGTCTTTGATATAGCCTTTGCTTAGCTATGCTTAGCTCTTTGGTTATGAGAAACTTCAATATTTAAGCGGATAATTGGCCTTTTATATTTACCTCTGCCATCCACTTATTGGATATAGAGATATTAGCTGATAGCCATATTATTTGTTCAATAGACACTATGTTGGGAAAAACAATTTTTCCTTCTCTTTAACAAAATCTTTTTAAATCAACATTTCTCTGGAAATTGTATTCCTTTTATGATCTCCTTGGTGATGGAATGCTTATAGCATGAAATTCCTTGTTGCTTTTCACCTCATGCAATCCATTTGTTCTGCTCTAGCCCATCCTCCCTCCATTTATTTGTTATTATTATTGTTTTTAAATAGGGCCCACTTTAGTGTGCATTAAGTAAACGATTGTTTTAAGCAATTGGAGCAAATATCATTGCAGCCTGGCAAATGGCTTTGATTCTTCAATTCCTTCCCAGCAGATTCAGTGGCAGGTAGCTTGGGAATCCAAAGCAGGTATAGTAATCATGATGAGGCCTCCTATACAACTTCACTAGGTCTGAAACAGCCCTTGTATACACTGCTTGTGAATGCAACTGTCTAGGTTACATAGAAAATAAACATAATAAGTTTTTATTTCCCAAGGCAATACACCAACAGCTACATTTGGCTTCTAATAGTTTGCAATTCAGTAATAATAGTGTGGTTCAGTTTAGTTTATTGAAGACATAAAAATACTTGGCAGCCTGAGGCTGGAGTGAGTGGTTCAAGAGAAGATTCCAACAGGGACCACAGGACCTGTACATGGAACACGGGTATACTAAGCACTTAGAAGCTATGATTTATTCATTTAGTAAAAAGCAGCATCCCATAAACATGGTTAATATAATGATTGAGGAGGGAATTTGATCTGCAGTTATATAGAATGGCACCTTAGAATTTTGTTGCACACATCTTACCTTTTTAATAGCATTCCTTTTGGCTGAAGTTATTTCAGCTCAGTTTTTGTAGAAGAAAACTCTTTTTATTTCTATAAAAAATAGTAGAAAAGCACCAAGTCCCTTACTAACTAGCTCGAGAGCTTAGGCTTTGCAGATGTCTGCAGTGAAAATAAAGAATTTTAAAAAGTTCAGCTGAATATCTTAAAACAAGCAAAACTATTTGTGAATAATTTTTTATCAAAGTATATTTTCTAGTATTGAAAACTGAAAACTTTATTCAGATGGAAAAGTATTCATTAAACATGAGATTCCATCATTCAGCAGCAAAAATATTAGATAATGTTGGTAATAAAATCCACTCTATTTTTATTCATCTTTCATATCAATGAAGTTAAATAATTCAGTGTTTGAGAAAACCTGGGTACCATTAGCTCTACATTCCAACTCAGTTATACCACACACTTGACTTTGTGAGCTTTGGGAAGTTTCTTGGCTTTCCCTAGCTTTGGTTTTTCCATCTACCAAATAAGTGAGGACGTTTTCTGTCTTAATAATGTTACACCACAAATGTGTTATAAGGATCGAATGGGATAGTGTGTGCAGATGTGGCAAGGCAATTGTAGAAGACTTTAACAGCTCTTTATTATTACATAAAAAGTATCCCAGTAGTCACTAGAAAGATCTGTTCTTCAATGTGTTCCTCCACTGTTAATGGTGAACTCCATAATTCCACACATTTTTTCTGCCAGATTCTTTATTGCTAATGTATAGGTTATAAATACTGATGAACTGGAGATAGAGATTGTCTGCTATTATAGCTAAGAAGAGATAGTGTGAAAGTGGTACAAAGAAATCCAGGTTCATGATTTTCTTTTTGTGTGAAATTGTACATAATCTACTGGAATTTTTAAAATCTCAGTTATTTTATCTGTAAAATGTCTAATTAAACCCACTGTTATTTTGTCACAAGACTGTCTTTATCAAAAGAAGCATTGCATATGAAAAGTCTGGAGAATTAAAAACTACAAATGCAAATTATTATCATGATTCTTTTATTTGGTCATTGCAACCTCTACATTGATAAATGCAACTATATAAAATGCAATTATTTCTTGATAAAAACTTAATGTTGTACTGGTGGAGGAGATAATGCCTTCTGTTTGTTTTCTGTGAGAAATAGCTTTCAATATAATTGCAGTAAATACAATCTGTAATGCCTTTATAAATCTTTATTTAGTCAGAGCCATGACTATTTCATATAGTGGCCTTTTCTTTAAAAAATGATGAGTCTTTTTTGTAAATAAAGACTTTAGGAGTTTACAAACCAACAATTGAATCATCCGTTTAAGAAAGTGCAAACAAAATGTTTTTTTTCCCCCAGCGTTTGTTGAAGAACCATAGTGAAAATCCATAGTCTCAAAACAAATTGGCTGTAAGAGTGGGTAGTATAATAATCACTTTATACAATGCCTCTCAATAGCCTTAAGGATTTTTGACAATAGCTATGAGGGCTGGAGTGGTAGGGAGGGGTTGGGGAAAGTACAGAAATTTTTTTATTATTTGATATTATTAATATATTATTGGATGAAATATTAAATAATATTCAATATTACATCGATACAATGTATTATGTGATGAAATATTAAATAATATTTAATATTAAATTGATATAAAGTAATGTAAGGGTTGCAAGAACAGCTTAGGGAAAGAAGTGGCTTCTTCATTTTAGTGTGATGAAAAGCTTCCCATGATATAAAGTCATTTAAATCTACATAGGTATGTTAAAATCTTGACTATTGAATCAATGCAAGAGTTATATATTTTAGTATATTTTTATTGTGATAAAATAGATATAACATAAAATTTACCATTTTAATCATTTGTCAGTGTACAGTTTGGTGGCATTAAGTACATTCATATTGTTGTGCAGCCATTAACATTATCCATCTCTGGAATTTTTTTATCATCCCAAACTGAAACTTTGCACCCATTAAAGAGTTATATTTTGAAGAAGACTGTCAACACAGTCTGTTTTATGCTACTGTAAAATTTACCTTTGGCATTCAAATATTTAGTTTCTTTTAACTAGTGATGTATTATACTTTTAACACTATTTTGAACAAGGAGAAACTTGTCCAAATAATGTATTTATAATGTTAGTCAATTAAGTTGAATATGATATTTTTATATGTCATCTTTTTGTTCCAAGTTCATTTGTAATTTTGTTTCTGAATATTTATTTGACTCCAGTATTTTGCTAAGGCATTACTAATTTTTCTTTTGGCATTAAGAAATTCTCTCCTGAAAACTTTCTTGTACTCTTCTACATTTTATTTTTTCTTTTTATTTTTTTAGTTCTTTTTTTATTGTTGTTCAAGTACAGTTATCTCCATTTCCCCCCACTACTCCCCCCACCCCAGTCATCCCCACTTGCCACCCTTGATCCTACCCCACTTTGACTTTGTCCATGTGTCCTTTATACATCAAACATACTTTTAAGACCACTGTCGTTTGTGATCTAAAGCAGTTGATCCTCTTCTAGTATGGACAAAGTTGATTCACCTGGCTTATTCACAAATAGGTTGCAGAATTCATTGGCCCCCAGTTGGGGGGGTTTTGTGGTGGGGAAGTAATGCTCAAATTCTTTTGAAAGCTGAGACAGATGATCATGCACCAGCTGGGAGAAAGAAAGCCTTAACTCTGTCCCTTTCAAAATCTCTGCTGATGTTTGAAATATGTCAAAAATTCCAGTGTTCACTCATTGCCCCCATAATTCCAGTTTGGCTTTGAATGCAGCCTCTTTATCTGATGACTTAAAAAAACAGTTGTTCTCCCCTAAAGTGACAGATTGAGTTCATAGAGCAAGTGGAATATGGCACACAATAAGCAAGTTTTGCAACCCATTCTGTGTCACTGAACAATGTGCTGCCAGAGGTAACTGTTTTTCTTTAAAAAATCTCTGGAATGGCTCTCATAACTCAAAAACTCTGGCCAGTAATCTACCTTTAGAAAGCCATCTCACTTCTGTGTATCAGAGAAGATGGGTGTGTTTTGTGTCCATCAACTCACAGAGCTCCATGAATAGACATGAGTTAAGGGCATATACTTTAATGTGGTTGATCATTTTAATCCCATCCTGCAAAACATTGTTAAGTTCAGGTGACATTTTTTGGCTAGCCAGCACTTCCCTATGGATGACAAAGTGTGTTGACTCACATTCAGAAGTGACCTCTTTGAGCTGAGTAATGAAACCAGAAAGTTGTCCAGTTATAGAAAGCCCCTCTGTCCATGCATATACTGACACAAAATGACCAATTCAGTTTTCCTGATATATAATCATGCAAAGACTTGAGTAGTTCTGCAGCTGTGGTGTTGGTTGGCAACAAAAGTGTACATAACATATCCTCATGCACATCCTCTTGGAAACTATATCGCACAAAAACAAGCATTGTTGCCTTGTTGTCAACATCAGTAGACTTACTAACCTGGATTGCATACCACAGTGACTCATTAATCCTCTGTAACAGTTGTGCCTCAATATCCTGTGCAATTCCATCAGTTCATCTAGTGATCATGTTAGTCAAAAGAGGAACAGATACCACCCTTTGACCATCTCCTAAAAGTTCACGACAAATGTCCTTGGCAGTAGACAGGATCAACTCTTCACCAATTGTAAAGGGCTTCTTAGCTTTAGCAATGTAGTTAGCCACTAAGACACAGTGCAGACACATTAGATGAAGTGGCAGCCTTCAATATTGCTTCTGTTTTTCAAGTTCATGTTTTCGTTTTTTCTTTTGAAAACCTACAAAGGCTTGTCTTTTAATGCAGGATGCTTGGTCTCCATGTGGCAAAGCAGTTTTGAAGATTTCATGGTTTCATTGGATAGGGGGTCACCATATATTATATAAAGTGGGCTTGGAGAATGTAAATCTCCTGTTGCAATGAGCCCATAATTTAAGTAGGACTCTTGGTTTTCTTTTACATGCAACTTTCTTTTTGTTAGTAGTCTTAGAGTCTTCCATTGTCCCATCATTGGGTCTTTCCACCTTTTCAATGAAGCTTTGAAGCAACATTTATTTTTTACTCATTTTGACTAAGGTTAGGTTGTTGGCTTACCAAACCTGTGATTCAGACAAGTGCACAGTATAGAAAGAGCCATGAATGGAAGTGGTAAATAAAATAATGAGTGGGCCACATGCAGATTAAAATACGTGTCAGATTCTGACTTAAAACCTGCTACCAGATGCAGCTTTACAATTGAAGTACATCACCTCACTTGCCACTACAAAGCCTACCACCAGATGCAGCTTAATGGTCACTCACTGATAGGGTTTGGATATGAGTTTGTGAGCAATTGATTTATTAAGGTCTTTGTTGGCAAACTTCTCTGCTAATGATAATCTCTATTTCCAGGCACTCTCCATCACTGCCTCAGCTCCACCTAGCATAGCGAAGCATTAGATTCTCATAAAGAGCATGCAACCTAGATCTCTTGCATGTGCAGTTCACAGTAGTGTTTGCGCTCCTATGAGAATGTAATGCTTCTGCTGATTTGATGGGCCGTGGAGCTAAGGCAGTAATGCAAGTGAAGGGAAGCAGCTGTAAATACAAATGAAGCTTTGCTTGCTTGCCCACTGCTCACCTCCTGCTTTGCAGCCTGGTTCCTAACAGGGATCGAGGACCCCTGTATTAAGGGATCTTTTGTGGTTCCATACAAATATGTTGCTTTTTTGGGTTCTATTTATTTAAAAAAATCATTGGGATTTTGATGGGGATTGCATTAAATCTATATACAGTTTTGGATAATATGGACATTTTAACTATGTTGACTCTTCGGTGAAGGAAAATGAAATGTCTTTCCATTTCCATGTGTTTTTTTTCAATCTCATAATAATGCTTTATAATTTTCAGTAGGTAGGTCCTTCAGATCCTTTGTTAAGTTTATTCCTAGATATTTTATTCTTTATGTTGCAATCACAAAAGGAACTGATTTTTCCTTTTCCATTTCTGAAATTTCTTTGTTAGTATGTATATATAGGAAATCAGTGGATTTTTGTACATTTTTTTGTATGCTGTGACTTTCCTGTATTTGTTTATTGTTTCTAATAGCTTTTTGGTAGAGTCTTTAGGGCTTTCTATATAAAGAATCATGCCATCTTCAAAAAGTAATGGTTTTACTTCATTCCAAAATTGAATGCCTTTTACTTTTTTCTATTGCCTGATTGCTCTGGCTAGGATTTCCAGGAGTCTGTTGAATAATAGTGGTGAGAGTAGATATCCTTGCCTTCTTCCTGATGTTACAGGAAAAGCTTTCAGTGTTTCACTATTGAGTATGTTAGCTGAAGGTTTGTCATATGCTTTTATTATGTACCTTTATTATGCTCAGGTGCTTTTCTTCTATGCCTGTTTTACTGAGCTTTTTAATCATAAGTAGATGTTGTATCTTGTCAAATACTTTTTCTGCATTTATTGATTTTTATCCTTTATTTTGTTAATGTGGTGTATTATCTTGATTGTTTTGCATCTGTTGAACCATCTTTGTGACCCTGGAGTGAACCCCACTTGATCATGATATATTATTTTTTTAATGTATTGTTATATTTGATTTGCTAGTATTTTATTTAGGATTTTGCATCTGTATTCATCAGACATTGGTCTGTAGTTATCTTTTCTAGTGTTTTCCTTGACAGGTTTTGGTTACAGGGTAATGCTGGCCTCATAAAATGTGTTAGCAAGTATTGTCACTTCTTCAATTTTTTTGGAAGAGTTTGAGGATAGGTTTCAAATCCTCTTTGAATGTTTGGTAGTATTCACTACTAAAGCCATAGGGTCCTGGACTTTTATTTTTGGGGAGTTTTTTTTTAATTTTCTCATTGTTGATTGCTCTATTTAAATTTTCCAGTTCTTTGTGATTCAGTCTAGGAAGGTTATATATTTCTAGGAACTCATTCATTTCATGTTGGTTATCAATTTGGTGGCATAAATTCTTTCATAGTATTCTTGTATGATCCTTTGCATTCTGTGAAGTCTGTGGTAACTTGCATTTCTGATTTTGTTTATTCGAGTTTATTCTCTCTTTTCCCTACTGAGTCTAGCCAGAGGATAGTCAATTTTATTAATCTTTTCAAAGAACTGGCTCTTTGTTGCATTAAATTTTGAATAGTTTTTCTCTATTGCATTTAATTCCACTCTAATTTATATTTTTTCTTTCTTCTCCTGACTTTCACCTGCTTTTGTTCTTCTTTTTCTGGTTTTTTAAGATATAATATTAGGTTGTTTATTTGATATTTTCTTGTTTCTTGAGATAAGTCTATCATGATATAATTTTCCTTGTTATGACTGTTTTCATTGCATCCCAAAAGTTTTGATATGCCATATTTTCATTTTCATTTGTATTTTATGCTCCCAACTTTTATTTGTTCTTTGACCCAGTCATATTTTAGCATCATATTGTTTAATCTCCACATATTTATTTATTTTTTTACTTTTTAACTTTCTGCAATTGGTTTCTAGTTTCAAGGCATCATGTTTGGAAAATATATTTGGTATAATTTCAAAATTCTTAAATTTGTTGTGGCTAGTTTTGTTCCCAGATATGATCTATCCTTGGAAATGTTCCAGGTGCACTAGAGAAGAATATAGAATGTAGTGTTCTGGGATGAAAGGCTTCATAAATGTCAATTATGTCCATTTAGTTTCATGTGTCATTTAAGGCAGATATTTTTTCATTTTCTGTTTGGATGACCTATCTATAACTATAAATGGAGTATTTAATCCCCTATTATGATTGCGCTTTTGTCAGTTTATCTTTTTAGTTGTGCTAGTAGTTGCTTTACATAGTTTGGTGCTCCCTGATGAGTGTATGTATATTGAGAAGTGTTATTTCTTCTTCATGTAGTGTCTCCTTTATCATTATAAAATGGTCATCTTTGTCTCTTGTTACCTTTTTTATTTTGAAATCTATGTTGTCCAACATAACTATGATTACACACCAGCTTTTCTGGGGATGACATTTGTTTAGAGGATCATTTTCCACCTTTTCACTTTGAATCTACAGAGTGGGGAAAAAGTAGGTTTACAATTGTGAGTATTCAAAATAGAGTTTATTCTTGCATTATTTTATTAATTATTGTATTATTTTCTGTAAGAACAATGTTAACCTACTTTTGCCACACCCTGTATATTTGTTTTTTCACCGTAGATGTATCTCCTGAAGGCAGCATATGGTTGGTTTTAGTTTTTTGATTCAGTTTGCTACTCTGTGCCTTTTTATTGGTGAGTTTAGTCCATTTACATTTAGGGTAATTATTGATGTATGAGCATTTCCTATAGCCATTTTATCTTTTGTTTTCTGATAACTCTGTGACTCCATTGGTTCTTTTCCCCATGATTCTGTATATTGTTTTTGTTTGGTGGTATTCTATAATTTTTCTTCTGTTTACTCTTTTTTAAATTTATGTGTCTCAGTTTTGTTTTTTGTTTTTTTTTTTTGTGTGTGTGGTTACCATTATATTTGTGCAAAAAAGTTTCATATATACTGTAGTCTTTTTTTTCCCCTAATACATCTACTTCCATTCCCCTTCGTAAATTCAGACCTTTACCTATCTTTTTATGTTTCTGTTGTCACAAATTATCCTTTTATACTGTGAGTTTATTTCTGAATTGCAGTAACTATTGTCTTCTTTCCTTTTTTAATGTTATAACCTCGTTTAACCTTTATGTAATATTTAATTTTATAGTACCTTATTCTTTATAAAAAATTTTATTGTCGTTCATTTACAGTTGTCCCCATTTTTCCCTCATTACTCTCCCCTGCTGTACCTACCCCGTACCTTCCACATTCAATCCTCCCCCACATTGTCGTTTTCCATGGGTCCTTTATACATATTTCTTGACTTGACCCTTCCCCTTCTTTCCCCTCCTATCGCCCTCCCCCCACCCCTCTGGTCACTGTCAGTTTGTTCTTTATCTCCATGTCTTCGATTCTATTTTGCTCACTTGTTTGTTTTGTTGATTAGATTCCACTTATAGGTGAAATCATATGGTATTTGTCTTTCACTGTCTGGCTTATTTCACTTAGCATAATGCTCTCCAGTTCCATCCATGCTGCTGCAAAGGGTAGGAGTTCCTTCTTTCCTCCTGCTGCATAGTATTCCATTGTGTAAATGTACCATAGTTTTTTGATCCATTCACTTACTGATGGGCACTTAGGCTACTTCTAGCACTGGCTATTGTATATGACACTGCTATGAACATTGGGGTGCATGGGTCCTTTTGACTTGGTGTTTCAGGATTCTTAGGGCATAGTCCCAGCAGTGGGATTGCTGGGTCAAAAGGCAGTTCTATTTTTAGTTTTCTGAGGAAATTCCATACTGTTTTCCACAGTGGCTGCACCAGTCTGCATTCCCACCAGTAGTGCACTAGGGTTCCCTTTTCTCCACAACCTTGCCAGCACTTGTTTGTTGATTTGTTTATGATGGGCATTCTGACCAGTGTGAAGTGGTATTTCATTGTGGTTTTAATTTGCATCTCTCTGATGACCAGTGATGCTGAGTATCTTTTCATATGTCTCTGGGTCCGCCATATGTCCTCCTTGGAGAAGTGTCTGTTCAGGTCCTTTGCCCAGTTTTTAAATTGGATTATTTGTCTTCCTGGTGTGTTCTTTGTATATTTTGGAGATCAAACCCTTTTCTGAGGTATCACTGACAAATATGTTTCCCATACGGTTGGTTCTCTTTTCATTTTGCTGATGTTTCCTTTAGACCTGCAGAAGCTTTTGAATTTGATGTAGTTCCATTTGTTTATTCTTTCCTTTATATCCCTTGCTCTAGGGATATATTGGTGAAAATATTGCTACATGGAATATCTGAGACTTTCCAGCCTATGTTCTCCTCTAGGACTTTTATGGTGTCACGACTTATATTTAAGTCTTTTATCCATCTTGATTTTATTTCTGTGTATGGTGTAAGTTGTATCTTATTTAAAAAAAATATTCAACTTCTGTCTGATTTTTTATGGTCTTACTCATAGTTTTGTGACCTTTTGTTCTTTGTTTCAGGTAGAATAACCCCCTTGAGTACTTCTGGTAGTACATTCCCTCAATATCTGTATATGTGGAAAAAAAGTTTATTTCTTCTTTGTATCTAAAGGATAACTTTGTTGGATATATTATTCTTGGCTGTTAATTTTTCTCTTACAGTAGTTTTAACATTTCATTCTACTCTCTGCTACCTTGTAGGATTTCTGCTGAAAAATCCAGTGATAATAGTGATAATCTAATGGGATTTCCTTTATAGGTTACTGTTTTCTTTTCCTGGCTGCCTTGGGAATTCTTCTTTTGTCATTAATTTTTGAAAGAGTTAGTACGAGATGCCTTGGAGAAAGTCCTTTGGGACTGAGATAATTAGATGTTCTCTTAGCTTTTTGGATTTGAGTCTATAGCTCTTTCCATAGGTTTGGAAAGTTCTTGCCAACTGTTTGGAGAGGTTCTCCATTTCCTTCTCCCTCTCTTCTTATGTTATACCTATTATTCTTATATTGCTCTTTCTGATGGAGTTGGATAATTCTCATAAAGTTCTTTCACTTATTTATGCTCCAGTCTCTTTCTTCTTCCATGTGCATCGTTTCTAGATTTCTGTCTTCGGTATCACCAATTCTTTCCTCAATTTTGTCAGCTCTATATCCTAAGCTTACAAGTTCATTCTTAATCTCTTTTATTGAATTTTCCATATCTAGAATTTCTACTGGTTCCTTTTAAAGCTTCTTTCTCTTTGGTGATGTACTTATTTTGTTGACTGATTTTATTTCTTAGTTCATTAAACTGCCTATCTGTGTTTTGTTGTAACTTTGTTGTTTCAGAACTGCCATCTTGAATTCTGTTATTCAAATCATATGTTTCCATGTCTTTAAGTTTATTTTCTGGAGATTTAAAAATTTTCTTTCTGAGTTGCCTTGTTACTTAGTTATTTATGATATTTGATGGATTCCTTCTTTGTTGCACCCATGACAAAGGTATGATTGGCACTTCTCTAGTAGATCGATAAGAAGTCTTTCTATTATTTTTTGGTGGGTGGCACTGAAATACAGGTTGTCTTTTGCACTGCTGTGGCTTTTTACATCTATGTAGGGTGGTGGAAAATGACCTGTGTTCCCTGGGAAGGTGCACATTTCCTGTGTTCAGGTCCCCTTGGTATCAACCCTGAGGGGAAATGTGGTGGGTGATGGGGTTCCAAATCCATGAACACCTAGTGCTGTTCCCTACAGCCAGATGTTGTCAACAGTGTGGCAGCAATGAGCATGTGTGAGTGGAGCTGGGGTGAGTCGGCTGCAGCCTTTGTTGCTTTGTTCTCCCAGTAATGGTGATGGCAGACCTCAGCAGCTTCCCTTCTATCTCCACTTCGGACTTTAGCATGAAGTTTTATGTTTATCAGGCTAGAGCTTAGGTTGTGTTTATTGTTTGTTGTAGCTATAGATTTCAGAGGCTAAAATCTCTCTCTCTCTTTCTCTCTCCCCCCCCCTCTCTCTCTCTACCTTGCTGCTCTAGGTGTTCCCTAGAGACTTTTCATAAGGTCTGATATGTATGGTTCTTCAGTTGTATAGCCCTGTTAATTTTCTAGGAGTTCTACTGATGTTGTGAAAATGTGTGGTTGTAGAGGAAGAAATCTATGATTCTGTGAGTAGGTTTCTTATCTTTAATGAGCCTCTGCCCCTGGGTTCTGACCTTTACAAACACATCTGTCTCCACACCCTTCCTTAGGTGAAACATTAAGGGTAGAAGGACTCCATCTAGGAATATATCTCCCGCTATGTGTAGGGCTAGAGTAGGCTGAAATAGGATATTTACCTTTCCCCAGGTTGGATAGGTTTTAGTAAAATCCAAGTCAATTAGGCTCTGATAAAACTGTTTTCTTTGAGAAAAAAAAAACCTTATGGAGAAGGACAGAATTGTCTGGACTTTTCAGCATAGTTACTTTCCTTCTTCCCCTCCCAGGAAAACAAGATGATCCCCCCACCTCCAATCTTTACCCTGGAGGCAAAACTCTTAAAAGTGTGGGGCCTCCTTAAGCACTGGGCCTCTCTGGAGTGCTTGACTATCAAGCTTGTTCACACTAATCCTCCAGCAATTTTTAAAATTATAATTTAGATTTTCCTGTCTCAGTGCTGGTTGCTATGGTGGTTTCTGCTGTTAGGTTTCTGCTCTAGTAAGTTGTGATTACCTGTGTCTGTCTCTCTCTAATTATTGGGCAGTGGTTTGCCCTATGATCTCAATTATCTGATGAATCTAGGCAGAGTTGATTCTCAGTTCATTATATATTCTTTCTTGTTGTGTGAATGGGAATAACAGCTTTCAAGCTTCTTACATGCAGGATTAGAGACTGAAAGCAGAGTTTCTCTATTTTTTAAATAAATATTAATTAGTTATTTTTAAGGTTCTTGGTCTGGATTGTCAGAGGTTCTACTAGTGTTGCCTGTTTTTCTTTACGTGGTTGATCATATTTTCTTGCTTATTCTCATATGTAATAATTTTTAATTATAGTGCAGACATTGTGTATTAAAGAGTTAAAGAAGCTCAAAATGACCTTATTATCCACCAGAGAGGCATCTTACTTTCCTCTGCTAGGCATTTAAGATTTAGGATTTGATCACTTTAATCCAAGAAAGGACTGAACTGGATTTAACAGGAGTTAATAGTATTAGTGAGGTTCAACTTATTTATTTCTCTCATGTCCTTTAAGGAATCTCCTAGACTTTTGATTAAGTGTCTTCAAAGTGTTGTGTCTACATTATTGAGCATATTCAGGAGATACAACTCTGTATTTCTAATTTTCCCAGGCCAAAGCTCCAAATTCTAGTCTCATGCAGCTTCAAAATACAGCAAATTTCTTGAGGCATGTGAATGAGGAAGGACATCACATCTTTGTTTCATCAGTACTGTGAGACTATGAGATTTACTATTACCTTTAGAAGCTTTCTGCTAACTCTTAGACCTCCAATACAGGACCAAACTTATCAAATATCTTTTGGGAGAAATAGGCAGTGCATTTAGGCCCTTCAAGCTTGAAATGTATTAGTCTAGCTCCACACACCCACTAAAGTCTTTTTGCTTTTCTTTTACCTCTAGTAGAAACTTTTTTCTTGGGACATACCTGACCCTCAGCCCACTCTTAGAGTTGGTAAATGCCTGTAGGTAATTGGAAGCTCATTTGTGAAATGTTCACTTTTCTCTGGAATTTTCGTTTATTAGATTTTTCTACTTTGCAGAGGCAGTACCATGCCCGGACTTAGAATATTCACCTGAGCTGTGGAAACTTCCAGTCCTCAGGGTTTTGCTGTGAGACCAAGATAAAATGTGTTCCTATTCAACTCTACCATTTTCTTGCCAGCTTCTGTTTTTAGCAATTGTAGTTTCCGAGTCATGGTTAGAGGTACTAATGAGGCAAGTAAGAAAATGACACTCCTACTAATATTCCATATAGTAGAGAGATGGCTGTTAATCTTTATAATTGATACATATTTTGTGTTTCTTATTCTTATTTCTTATAAATTTTCCCTTATAAAATAAGAAAATTTCTTTTTCTTATTTTAAAGTAGTTGGAGTACTCTGTTTCTAATTCATCACATTAAAAAGCCACTGATGCCATTTACAAGCACGTTCCATAAACCTAGTTGCTGTTAGGAATTCCTGCTACATTTGCAAAAGTTCAGTCATTGGCAAAAATGAGTTTTTTTGGGGTGGGTGAGGTTGGTTCATATCTTTTTCATTAACAATGTGTCAAGGCCTGCTAGTCAGATATCAGAGCACAGACACTATGTATTTTCTATACTCTTTTCCACTACATTCCCATCTACTGGCATAGTTCTTGATAAAGTTCTGTTGTTGGTGATAGATATTAGAAAAGTTAAATGTGGAATAGGAGTGGCAATCTGGTTTAGGGAAATAGGATGAGTCACTTTACTGATAAGAAAAGATTCAATATAGGTTGATGGTATTTGGAGGTTGTCATCTTTTTATTAAGTTTAAATTTTAAACTCCATATCTTGAAAGTTAAGGATGGATTCTTCCTAAATCCCTGTAATTGATAAGAGCACATATGTATCTTAACATATTGTGCATTGTCATCTATTAGGAAAAAAGGCTTCCCAAGTGTGTTAGTATAGCAAAAAAAAAAAAAAAAAAGAAAGAAAGAAAAAGAAAAACAAGAATAGCAATAGCTCTTTCCATGCTGGTTGTTTAAATATGATCCTTTTTTAGATAATGACTATAACTGATATTTGGTAAGATATTTATTCTTGTCCTTTGTCTCTTAGTGTCTTTCTTTTCTTAAAAGAATACTTTGTTGATTATGCTATTACCATTTTCCCATTTTTTTCTCCCTTTTATCACCCTCCACCCTGTAGCCCCACTCCATCCAGCATTCACCCCCCTTGGTTCATGTCCATGGGTCATACATATAAGTTTGTTAGCTTCTCCATTTCCTATACTATTCTTAACCTCCCCATCTATTTTGTGCCTACCATTATTTATGCTTCTTATTCCCTGTACCTCTTCCCCTCATTCATCCACCTCCTCCTCCTTGCTGATGACCTTCTGTGTGATCTCCATTTCTGTGATTCTTTTCCATTTTAGTTGTTTGCTTAGTTTGCTTTTGTTGCTCTTTTTTATGTTCAGTTATTCATAGTTGTGAGTTTCTTGTCATTTTATTATTCACATTTTTGATCATCTTCTTTTTCTTAGATAAGTCCCTTTAACATGTCATATAATAAGGGCTTGGTGATGATGAACTCCTTTAACTGGACCTTATCTGGGAAGCACTTTAACTGCCCTTTCATTCTAAATGACAGCATTGTTGGATAGAGTAATCTTGGGTGTAGCTCCTTGCCTTTCATGACTTTGAAAAGTTCTTTCCAGCCCCTTCTTGCTGTAAGGTTTTTTTTGAGGAGTCAGCTGATAGCCTTATGGAAACTCCTTTGAAGGGAACTATCTCTTTCCTCTTGCTGCTTTTAAGATTTTCTTCTTATCTTTCATCTTGGGTAATGTAATTATGATGTGTCTTGGTATGTGCTTCCTTGGATCCAACTTGTTTGGGACTCTGAGCTTTCTGGACTTCCTGGAAGTTTGTTTCCTTTGCCAGATTGGGGAAGTTCTCCTTCCCAGATTTTTTCAAATTGTTGTCCCCAGTTATTTGTTTAAATAAGTTTTCAATTTCTTGGTCTTCCTCTTCTCCTTCTATGCATCAGATGTTGGAATGTTTGAAGTTGTCCCAGAGGTTCCTAAGCCTCTCCTCAATTTTTGAATTCTTATTTCTTCATTCTGTTCCAGTTGAAAGTATATTTCTTTCTTCTGCTCCAAACCATTGATTTGAGTCCCAGTTTCCTTTCCTTCACTGTTGGTTCCCTGTATGTTTTCCTTTATTTCACTTTGCATAGCCTTCACTTTTTCCTCTATTTTGCAACCATATTCAGTCATTTCTGTGAGCTTCCTGATTACCAGTATTTTGAACTGTGTGTCTGACAGGTGGGCTATATCTTCATCACTTAGTTCTATTTTCAGAGCTTTGATCTGTTCTTTCATTTGGGCCTTATTTATTTGTCTCAGTATATCTGTTACATTGTAAAGGGTGGAGCCTTAGGTATTCACCAGGGTGAGGCAACCTACTTTGCTGCATTGTGGTGCTGTATGGGGGGAGGGGTCTGAGATAGAACAATGCCACTTGTTCAGCTCTCGGCTGGCTTTCAGTTACTTCCCCTGCTACCCACATGCAAATTGGGCCCTTCTGGTGCTGATTCTGGGGTGGGTGGGTTTGTGTATGTTCTAGGACCCTGTGGGTCTCTCCAATAAACTCTCCTGTGAGGCTGGGATCCCTACAGGTTTTTACAATCAGAGGTTTTGAGGCTTTATTTCCCCATGCTGGAACACTCAGTTGTGCGGTTTTTCTTGCTTCCCAGTTGTTCCTCCTGGTTTATCCACACAAAATGTGGGACTGCCCTTTCCAGCAGCCATCACCTTGCCCGCCCCGGGTCTTTAGCCACTTCCTTGCTGTGCATCCTTTCCACCCTGACTGCCCATCCTGCCTCTCCTACTGGTCTGGACAAATGTTTCTTCTTTATCTCCTTGGTTGTCAGACTTCTATACAGTTCAATTTTCTGGCAGTTCTGGGTTTATCTTTAATTTTTTCTTTTTAAATTTGTTCTTGTCCTGCTTTTGGTTGTGGGAGGAGGCAAAATGTATTTACGTATACCTCCATCTTCACCAGAAGTCCCCAAAAGGTTTATATTTTTTAATCAATTGAATCATCCTGGAAGAGGAAGAAAAGAGCATTTTTATCAATGTCATTGAAATTAGAGAAGAGGCAACTATAATTAGAAAATAGCAGATGACTGCTAACTACTAAAATCAGTGTTTACTACAGGAAACATGAATCACTCCAATGTCATGTAGAAAGGTGTTCCAAAAGATGATTTAAGTATATAAAAGGACTTACAAGAGCAGAGCATCATAGTTGTGAACCAAACACACACTTCTGTCAGCTACTTTTGCTTTCACAGTTACTGCTATTATAACTAACTTTCAACTCACAGAACTGGTGACTGGACCTTAAGGAATTTATTCCAGTCATCAGAATTGTCTTAACCATCATGTCATAAAGACCTGGGAGGTGGGCATGGATGTGGCAGGAGAGTGTGGTGGGGTGAAAATAGAGACAACTGTACTGGAACAACAATAAAAATAAATAAAACAGCTAAGGAACATTCCATAAAAAAAAAGAGCTGGATTTCCAGGAACAATAGCTTCTATTTTTCAAATTTCATTTGAGGTATCTAAGTAGTGGAACCTAATTTATATCCAGAACTTTAGTTGAAGAGAGTCTGGGAATTGTAAGTCTCCAGGCTTTTCCAAAGACAAACAACAAACAAGTAATTTAGGAAACTAATCCACAGTATCTACCAGACTACTATGCCCCCAAAACATAAAATTACAGCTATTTAAATAATTATTTAGATTGACTACAACCAAATCCAGCCAGAGAAATAATAGATGTGTAGTACCCTATATCATTTGCAAGCACAAAGATGCAGTCTAACTCCTTCATGCTAAACCTAAGCCCATATTCCTCATGTTCTTATCTTTTGCTTATCATGCTTATCTCTCCTCAACCTCTCTGCAGGCCTCCCTGGAGGTAAAGTGAGGTAAACTAGAGGTGTGCATCTCTTTTTGTAAAGGGCTAGAAAATAAGAATTTTAGCCCTTGCAGGCCACATATGGTCTCTCCCTTGTCTTTTTTGTTTTGTTTTTAAAACCCTTTAAAAATGTAGAAATCATTCTTAGCTTGAGGGCTACACAAAAAGAGCCAACTGTCAGTAATCTGCTAGCCCTTATGCAGACAATGTATTGCTCTACCTTTAATTCATAGTCACTTTATTAGCTTAAGTCTTTTTGCATCATAAAATCATTTATGAGGAGGTGGTGCTGTTACCAGGACAACCAGGAATTAGGCCTCTTCAGTTTATTGTAAACTGAATTCTCCACTCCATTGTTAATTTCCAACTTCATTCCTTGCTTACCTCACACATTATGAGAAGAAATAAAATATTTTGCTGTCTTCCTGTTTGTAACTGTTTGCTCTTTCAGAAAGACATGGAGACTTGTAATCATTCAATGTCTTAATCTATTCTATTTCCGCAAACTAATCCTGACACATTAGTTTTCTTCAATATGAAATATTTATTTTCTGACCAATATTATCCAACATCTTACCTCCTAAGTAACCTATAATAAAAAACATCATGGGTTGTGCTGAGATTATTGCTATAACAGTGAAATACCTGAATTAATTTGAAAGTAGATGCCTCAAAAAGAAAATATAAATATATTGTCCTTGAACATTTTCAAAATAAGGTGTACTATAATGCAACAAGTTATCCAGGATGGGTTTATCTCCTCTGTGAAACACTGTTGCTTATGTTAAAATATGGAACGCAGTCTGTGGTTATGGGGAAAGAATGATGATCTTTATATAGTTTAGACATAAATAAGTCATGGAGGCATCAATGACTGTAATCAGCAAATAAGTTCCTGAAAGTTACAGAATAATCAATACTGCCTATTAAACTCTCATTTCTGAATACTATACACTTGTATGTTTAAAATGACATCTTGAAAAGTTCTATAATGATTAATTTAAACTGACAGTGTGATGAATAACTTTAGGTTTATGAGGCCTCAAGACAGCCAAGCATGAAACATGTCATCTTACATAGTTATTTTATGTTATTTTTAAATTGTTTTACTTGATCTTAGAAGAAAAATTATGACCTTTATTCTCAGGCACCTACAAACACTGTTCTCCCATGATATTGTCAAAACTGCAGACACCTGAGGTGTGTTTGATTCATGCCCTGGATCGTGAGGCACTCACCTATGTGAGTGAGACTTCCTAGACTTAAACACTTCTGGAGAATCTAGCAGTGTGGGATGGCACACATCTCTACTGTCTATCTTAGGTTTGGAATAATTTCTCCTCTTAAAAATAACACACTGAGCTTTTCTAAATTAAATTAACCTAATAGCATTCAAAAACTGACAAACATAATCTGCTTGTTTTAAGACAGAAGTGGATTAGTCAACAGAATCTTATCTTGAGCCAGATTTAAATTGAATTATAAATTCTAACCAAACAGTGAGAGCTGGAATAAGTCATATTATTAGTATGCATAGTCATACTGGTCTCAATTGTAAGTGACACAGGCATTTTCAGTTCGGAGATACAAAAGTTTATAGTTGAAGAATGTTTTTTCATGTTGTGGTAAAGAGATTGTTTTCCTTTGACATACGTGGCTCCCTGAAGTCTTAACCCTTTTTGTTACATTTCTTGTAATGAATCATTCTCTTCATTTTTCTATACTATCTTTTAGGAATGTTATTATTTAATGCTTTTTTTTTTTGCCTGCTTATTGCTTGTTTGGACCTTCATGAAAGCAAAAAGAGACAAAAACTCAAATGCATCAAATGCTTTTTAAAAAACATTTTTATTGAAGTATGCAACAAATACTTTTTATTACTTATATGTAAAGTTATTTTTAAAAATTACTTTATTGTTGTTAAATTATAGTTGTCTGCATTTTATCCCCACCACTGCCCCCCCAACCTCAGCCAAATCCACCTCCCTTCCTTGCTTCCACCCTCCCCCTTGGTTTTGTCCATGTGTGTCCTTTATAGTAGTTTCTGAAAACCCTTCCCCCCACTGTCCCCTCCCCACTCCCCTCTGGCTATGTTAGATTGTTCTTAATTTCAGTGTCTCTGGTTATATTTTGTTTGCTTTTTTCTTTTGTTGATTAGGTTCCAGTTAAAGGTGAGATCATATGGTATTTGTCCCTTACTGCCTGGCTTATTTCACTTAGCATAATGCTCTCCAGTTCCATCCATGCTGTTGCAAAGGATTAGAGCTCCTTCTTTCTCTCTGCTGCATAAAATTCCATTGTGTAACTGTACCATAGTTTTTTGATCCACTCATTTGCTGATGGGCACTTAGGTTGCTTCTAGCACTTGGCTATTGTAAATTGTGCTGTTACCATAAAAGTCCTAGAGGAAAGCCTTTGAGGCAGGAAAATCTCAGACATTCCATACAGCAACATCTTCACTGATAAAAAGCAAGGGACATAAAGGAAAGAATAAACAAATGGGACCTCATCAAATTAAAAAGCTTCTGCACAGCTAAAGAAAACAACATTAAAATAAAAAGAGACCCAACTGTATGGGAAAACATATTTGCCAAGATACCTCAGACAAGGGTTTGATCTCCAAAATATATAAAGAACACATATAACTCCACTCCAGGAAGACAAAAAACCCAATTAAAAAATGGGCAAAAGACTTGAACAGACACTTCTCCAAAAAGGACATATGGAGGACCCAGAGACATATGAAAAGATGCTCAGCATCAGTAGCTATAAGAGAGATGCAAATCAAAATCACAATGAGATACCACCTCACACCAGTCAGAATGGCCATCATAAACAAATCAACAAACGAGCTTTGGAGAGGATGCGGAGAAGAGGGGACACTAGTGCACTGTTGGTGGGAATGCAGACTGGTGCAGCCACTGTGGAAAACAGTATGGAATTTCTTCAGAAAACTAAAAATAGAACTGCCTTTTGACCCAGCAATCCCACTGCTGGAATTATATCCTAAGAGCCCTGAAACGCCCATCCAAAAGAATCTTGCACCCCTGTATAAAATTATTTTTAAAGGAATGTGATTGATAATACTGACAGAAATGAGGATTTAAGAATTATCTATGGATTTTATTTATTTGGACTATTTACAGATACAGTAAATTAAAAGTCAAATACATTTTCATTTGCTAACAAGATTTATTATTCTAAGACATTGACATTATAAAATCTATTGAGTTGTCTGTTGAACACCACCAGTGGAATGTGGTAACGTGATGCTTCCTGAACTCTGAGGCAAGGTCATAAGATGCCTTGGAGCTTTTCATTAAGTCTCTTGGAACATGCACTCTGGCAGAAGTCAGCCACCAACACACTGTGAGCAGTGTGTCTAAGGTAGCCAAGTAGTGAGGCCACACGGAGAGAGAGAGATGCGTGCATGTTCTTCAGCTCTTTTAGCCAACCCAGCTGAGATGATGTTATCCTGGATTTCTACGCCAGTTAAGCCCCAAGTTAGCTCTAGCCTGATTGCTATTTAACTGAATGCAGTGAGACACTCCAAGTGAAAACTACTCTGTTCAATCCCACTAACTCACGGAACTATTGAGAGAATACTAAAGTGCTTGTTTAAGCCACTGAGTTTTGGGGTGCATTGTTACAGCAATAGGTAATCAAAACACAGGTATAGGCTATTTGCTTTTTGGTTTCCTTTTTAATTTATTGCTTCTAAGTGAATTTGGCATTTAGAATTTTGTGAATTTATTGATATTCCTGCTGTCTTTGTTTTGTATACAAAATTCTCTGCTTAGAAAATCTGAATGAAAGTGTTTGTATGTGTTTTACCCTATTACATTAGTGGGTCTTGAAGAGTAACTGGATTCACTTTGTAAAAGAAAGTGAATATTTTAAGTAAATACTTTCATGTGCAACAACTGTGTTGTAAATTTGGTAATTTAATATAATGTTGAGACAGCATGCATTGAAACATCTAAAAGTAATAAAGCCAAGCTTTCAAAGAGAAAAAAGTAGCAAAGAAAACAAAACTAAAATAAGACTCCATAAGAAAAATGTCTGGCAAAGAGAGAGTTGGTGAAAGGGATATTGCTTGAGTACTAAAATTTCTTAGATAATTGATGGGTAATGCCATTTCTTGCTAAGTAGATATTTTAGGGCAGGTGACAATTATGGGAAGATTGGAAAATTCACATGTGTTAGTAGTAAGCCTAACAGATGTGTAGCATGATAACATGGAAGATTTTCATCTTTAAAGTCTACAGAACTGGAAAAAAAACCCCAACATGTAGTAGTGTTAATGTTAGAAATGACTTTATGCTCATTTAGAGGCTCACCAGGCAAGATGTTCCAGCTATTGAACTGGGTTTATTAACTTGCTATACTAACCATGTCTTCTGGTAAATTGCCAGTAAGTTTTACCCATGTCAGATTTAATTTATTAATTTAGACGTAATGAACAATTGAATTTAATAACTACTAAATGTCAGTGTTCACATATGGTTAGTAGCCAATATTTCTTGGTTCTTCAAGGAGAAGAGTATAGGTCTTAAAAAAACTAAATGATATAGTAAAATATCAGCAACTTTACTGTAAAACCATTCCTTAAAAATTACAGATATCTTATTTTTTAAGCATTAGGGTAGTTGTATAGGGCATAGGCAACTAAATTTGCTGGTAGTGGGTAGCAGAGGTGATATCAGGGAAGTTGAGAATTGAGTTTAATTTGTCGGAGTGAATAAATCATCAGGATGACAAGGTAGAGAATGAATTTCAAGCAGAGGACTTATTCAAAAAGGGCCAAAATGTCTGATTTGTTGCCAGATATTTTATGTGAACATCTAATATAGTACTTAATATGTCATGACTTAATATCAGTTTATTATTGGCTGCTTCCTTCAACAGATTGTTAGCTTGGATGATAGAAGCAATATGGCACTTATGTTTGGCTCTCTATACCTAGTACAGTCATTGGCACATAGCAGGTATGGAGTAATTAAAATAAATAAATGAAGAAATTAACAAGTGTAAAAATCCCTATTTTATAGTACTTATTTTTTATAGTCTGGTGTGTATGTACCTGTATATTATATATATATATATATATATTATTTGCATTATAAATATACAGTTTTAGAGTCCCCATTAAGTTGTAAGTTCTTTTAGAGAGGTAATCTTGCCTTATTTTTCTTCCTTTGCATGGTGCTTGACCCATTTATAGGGCTTGGACCCTATAAATGCTGACTGAATGGGAAGCAAACTATAGTTCTTTACCTTTTAAAACCAACCAAGGCCTAATTTAAGCCAATAAGCTCATCTGAAATGCTGAAATATTACAATAAATGATCTTAAAGCCAGCATAATTCTAAATTATAAGTATGAGGTTGTCGTATTTCTGCATTTCTGGTTGCCTAGAAACAAAGATGTGAAGTTATATGAGGTTATAAAAGCTTATACCAATAAAATTATGTATGCAAAGTTCAGCCTGCCTCTTTGGATTTGGAAAGCATCAATTCATACAACAATGAAATCTTCATTGTTTTAAGTCTGCAAAGCTTGGCCTTCTTTCATTGTAGTACTTAGCCAAAGAAAATAATTCTTTGTGTAAAGTAACCACAATAGACCAATAATAAAACTGCTCTATATGCATTACTATGTAATAAATATTTCCAAACTTTAAATAATCACCTTAAACATTGTAATGCAGAAGAAAGGAAAAAGATTAGGAGAGAGTTGATATTTGGCAAACCAATATTGCCAACATACTGGAATTAAGGTAATTTTGACTTCTTGACAAGTAACCAATGGGTGCGTAGAGGTGGTGTGGCAATACTGGGTAGTAAGGTATTTACTTTCTACTTGGAAATGCCTTTTTCCTGCTCTACTCGTTCATGAGTAGATAGATACGCAGTATGACTATGAGAGTAATGAGCTGGGAGTCAGAAGTCCTAGGCTGTCCTTCTCACCTTAGATATTTATATATACAAAAAACAACAATTCTGTGCACATGGAAAGGCAATTCTTCTGATTTTATCTTGTTTTTTTGGGAAATTTCAGTAAGAGAAGAATAGACTAGATGGAAAAGAGAAGGTTACAATCAGCTTCTGAAACGAGAGGAGGAAAATTGGAGGACCTGTTCTGGGAAGTCAATGACCATTTAGCAACTGTTTTGAACACAGCTGGGAGCAGCTTCCCAGCATGAGTCTGTTTTTTGCAGGAGCAGTTTCTCATGTGTCAACACAATTTGTCATTTGCAACAGCACCTGAAGAAGTCACGTTACGTGGTATATTGCTAGTGAAAAACTTGAGGCACACAGAGATTAAGTGACAATATAACATAGTCCTCCAAAGAGCTGGTTGTAAACCAGGGCTCTTGACATCAATTCCAGTGATATTTTCATTGTAACGTCCTCCTGCACTTGTGATAGTAGAGCTCTTAATTATAATTCCCAAGGACAAGTCTAAGTCTGAAGGCGGTCATTTGGAACTTACAATGGACTGTATGCTGTGTACTTTTTGTGCATATTCCATTATATCAGCGAGTTTTAGCCATTTTCATCTTATGACACACAAAGTAATTACTAAAATTCTGTAGCACACCGAAAGTATATATATTTTCCTATCTGGTAAAAAGTAGGTCTAATTGTGATTGATTTACAAAAAATAATAATAGTAGCTACCTGCACTTTTTGCTGTAAAGTGACTTTTAAAAAGATCGGGTGCCCATACTTGTATATAAGGATTTCTGTAACAAAGAATTAACCCATTAGATGCAACCTTATTTTGCAACGTGATCAATAAAATGCAGCTCTATTATATGATCTAAACATGCATGGTTCAAGACAGGTCATTCACACTGGTCAGCTATTGTTGTGTTGGCTGTTGTCATTTTTTTGGACAATCTAAGGTGAAAGAGGTTAGTGCCTTTGACTAAATAGTCAGGCATTGCATGCTATAAAAAGTCTTGCAGCACACCAGTTGAAAGTTGCTGCCCTATATCATATGAACCAGGAGCACTGTATTTCATAGTATTCAATATTTAGTAGTTGTTTAATAGAAATTTATTAACTGTTTGCTCTAGGCACTTATGCTATAATATAATCACAAAGTCTTTAAAATAGTTAACAAGTTGTGACAGAACTACACATTTATGACATTATTGGGTAAGCAAGGGTTAATTATTCAGCCTTTTTAATGAAAGGATCCTTGAATGCCTATCATAGTTATTTCACAAGTTTCATATCAAGGTGATTGACCCTTAGCTTAACTTGGCTGTATTTTATAAGCTTAGATAATAAATAAAGCTTGAAACTCTTTTTATTGTCTTCTAAAATTCTGTGTTTGAGCTAGTGTAAATGCACTATCTCAGGTTCCAGCTTTATATCATTAACTGAACAAAAAAAGAAGAGTGCTGGTAAGAAATCTATCATTAATTTAGACTTCTGGTGCCAGCAACTATACTGAGTCTTTTAAATATTCAATCTCATTTATTTCTCACAACAATATTATTTCATAGGCAGTATTACCCACTTTTCAGGATGTTCACAGAAGTGAAGATGTCCTAAGTCACACAGCTAGTTAGTTCTGGGATTTGTACAGCTTTCACTGAGTCTTTTTGATTCCATGAACCTATTATTATTGTATTTTTGGTGTGTGTGTAAATGTGTTATGTGTGTTATGGTGTGTGTTATCCAGGTCGCTCAGCCCCTCTACAGCCTAGATTTGATGCCCTGCAACTTCTGGCTTTTCCCAAAGCTAAAATTGCCTTTGAAAGGGAAGAGATTTCAGACCATTGATGAGATTCAGGACAATATAATAGGGTAACTGATGGCAACTGGGAGAACTGTGTGAGGTCCTAAGGTGTCTACTTTGAAGGGGACTGAGGCATTATTGTCCTATGTACAATGTTTCTTGTATCTGCTTCAATAAATGTCTCTATTTTCCATATTATGTGGCTTGATACTTTCTATACATATGTGTGTGTGTATATATATACACATATATTCATGAATATATATATTCATCCATGAGAAAGAAGGAAATCCTGTTATTTATCATAATGTAGATGAATCTAGAAGACTTATATTAAGTGAAATTAGCCAGAGAGACAAAAAATGATGTGTAACCTCACATATATGTGAAATAATTAAATATTTGAATTCATAGAAAGAGGGGGTAGAATGGTGGTTACCCAGGGCTGAAGGGATGGGGAAGATGAAGAGATGCTGGTCAAAGGCACATGCCTTTAGTAACGAGATGGGTAAACTCTGGAGACCTAATGTACACACGATGCGTATGTTAATAATACTGTTTTTTGTATTTGAAATTTGCTAAAATTTCAGCATTCTCATATACCCAAAGATAAGTATGTAAGGTGATGGATGTGTTAATTAACCAGTTTGTGGTGCTCATTTTATAAAGTAAAAATATATGCAAGTCAAATAATCATGTTATACATTTTAAATATATACAATTGTACTTGTCAATTATGCTACAGTAAAATTGAAAAAAATATCAATAACACAACCTTCTATCTTGTGACACTGATAAAAGAACAAATTAAACTTGTGCAAGTAACAGAAAAAGACTGAAGATTAGGAGAGGAATTAATGAAATAAAAAAGAGAAAAACAATAGAGAAAATAAAGAAACTAAAATTGGCTTTCTGTAAATACCAATAAAATTGACAAATTTTTAGCTAAAGTTGCCAAGAAAACAAGAGAGAAGACCTACATTACCAAAATTAGGAATGAAGAGGAGATATTATCACTGACCTTATGGAAATAATAAAAGATTACGAACAACTCTATGCCAACTAAAAATAATTTAAATGAAATAGAAAAATTCTTAGAGAAACACAAAGTAACAAAACTTGCATAAGAAAAAGAAAACTCAAATACACCTTCATCAAGCAGATTAAAATTGTAGTTAAAAATGTTTTTCCAATGAAAAGTCCAGGCAAGATTTCCTAGTGAATCGTATTAAATAATTAAAAAAGGATTAAAACCACTTCTTCAAAAACTCTTCCAATAAAAAGAAGAGGGAACACATTTTGGTTCATTCTGTGAGGGCAGTAGTATCTTGACACAAAAACCAAACAAATAAATCTCAAGAAATAAAGGATATAGACAAATATCTTTTATAATTGTAAGCAAATATCTTCAAGCAAAATATTAGCAAACCAAACTCAGCAACATTTACAAAGAATTATACACCATGTCCAAGTGGGCTATATCTCAGGAATGCAAGGTTGGTTTAGTATATGAAAGTCAATGAATGTAACACACTATAAATTAATAGAATAAAGGACAAACATACATGATCATTGCAATAGAAAAGAAAAAGCATTTGACTGTCTCCAATACCTACTTACAAAATACTTATCAGTCCAGTAGTAGAAGAAAATTTCCTTAACCTCAAAGGGCATTAATAAAATCCTACAGATTATATGATGGTTAATGGTGAAATTGAATGCTTTCTGCGTATGCTCAGGAATAGGATAAGGATGTTTAAAATCATCACTCCTATTTAACACTGCACTAGAGATTCTAGCCAGTGTAATCAGGTAAGAAAAAAAATGTCATTCCAATTTGGAAGAAAGAATTAAACCATCTCTATTTGCAGCTGACATGACCTAGTGTATAGAAAATATGAAAGAATACACTGTTGAATTTCAGCTGGTGTGCTGTGGAATTTTACATTGATGTGCTGCAAGAGGCACACTGGTGTGCTGAATGAATTTTTAAAATATGTAATACCTAACTATTTAGTCAGGGACACTGATCTTTTTTCCTCTAGACCAGCGGTGTCAAACTCATTTTCACCGGCAGCCATATCAGCCTTATAATTGCCTTCAAAGGTCTGAATGTAATTTTAGGACTGTATAAATGTAACTATTCTTTAACTAGGGGTAAGGAGTTCAGTGCTGCTGCCAGGTAGAGACAAGGTGGCAGGCTGGATAAAACAAGGTTGGGGGCCAGATTTGGCCCAAGGGCCTTTTGTTTGCCGCCTGTGCCTTAGACTGTCAAATAAAAAAATGACAGCAGCCAACACATAAATAACTGTCTGATGTGAATGAATAAAAATTATACCTATTTCTTTGTCAGATCAGAAAATAGTAAATTTTTTGCTGTGTTGCAGAATTTTAGTAATTAGTTTATATGTGCCATAAGATGAAAAAGATTGAAAATTGCTAGAATACACTAAAAAACTTTTGAACTAATCATTTCAGTAAGATTGCCAGGTACAAGATCAATATATGGAAGTAAATTGTGTATTTTTACACTAGCAATAGACAATTAAAAAATGAAATAAACAATAGCATCAATATTTAAAATAGTGTCAAAGAATTTAGGAATAAATTTAATCAAGGATGTGCAAGAATTACACACTGAAAACTACAAAATGTTGCTGAAATTAAAGAAGACCCTCATAAATGGAAAGCATGTTTTATTCAAGGACCATAAATCCTAATATTATTGAGATGGCAATACTCCCCAAGTTGATGTACATATTGCAGATTCATCACAATCCTTATAAAAACTATAGCAATATAGGTGACTTTTTGTGGAAATTGACAAGATGATCCTAAAATTCATATGGAAATGCAAGGGACCCAGAAAATCTCCAACAGTCTTGACAAAAAAAGAAAAAAGTTGGAGAAGTCATACTTTGCCTTTAAAGATTAGTACAAAAGTGGAGTAGTCAAGAAGGTGGTACTGGAATATGGATAGACATATGGATAAATGAAATGTAATTGAAAGTTCACAAATAAACTTTCACATTTAAAGTCAATAGATTTTCAACAAGGGTGCCAAGAATATTTATTGTGGGAAAGAATGGTGCTGGGAAAAATGAATATCACATTCAAAATAACATAGATGGGTTCAGTTTTCACACTGTACATAAAAATTAATTTCAAGTAAATCATAGATCTAAATATAAGAGCTAAAATTATAAAATCTTTGAAGGAAAGAGATGAGTGAATGTTAGTAATCTTGGGTTGAGCAAACCTCCTGAGATCTCACACCAAGAGCTCAAACAACAAAAGAAAAATCGATAAATTGAGCTACAATAATATTAAAGCTTGTATCCACAATATAAAAAGTATTCTTAAAACTTCTATGTCTTAAGAATAAGAAATAAACTACATATAAAAATTAGAAAAGGGTCTGAAAAGACCTTCTCCAGGGAGATATACAGATGGCCACGTAGACCTGAAATGATGCTCAACCTCATTAGCCATGAAGTAAATGCAAATGAAAATCACTCTGTGACACCACAATAAAATAAAAAACACAGATAATGAAAAGTGTTGGTGAATATATGGAGAAATTATAACCTCATCAATTGCCGGTGGGAATGTAAAATGAGGCAGATGCTTGGAGTACAGTGCAGCAGTTCTCAACATGTTAAATACAGAACTCCACGTGCACCAGCAATTCTACTTCTAGGCATGTATCCAAGAGAAATGTAAACATGTCTACACAAAAAATGTACAATAATGTTTATAGCAAAATTATCCATAATATCCAAAGTATAGAAACAATACAAATGTTAATCAGTTGATGAATGAATAAATCAGATGTTATGCCTATACCAGGAAATATAATAGGTTCTGGAATAATATCATTTTGTTATAATGCTGATGAGATGCTTTAGGAATCCAATTCTTGTTTATGTCAATTAGCCTATGATAAATTGGTTTTATTATATGTCATTTAACCACAGTCCTGAGAACCTATCTGCAAGGTTAAGAGAGGGCTTACTATGTTATTAAGCAATATTAAGGAATGATGTCTTTAGACATCCTATAGCATGGATGACTTTGAAAACTTGTTAACTGAAAGAAAGTCCCAAAATACCACATATCATAAGATTTTATTTATATGAAAATCCAGATTAGGTAAATCTATAAAAATGGAAAATGAATTAGTGGTTGCCCAGGCTTCAGGAGGTGGTGGATGGAAAGTGGAAGATTGACTGCTAACGGGTACATGACTTTTAAAATTTTTTTAAAAATTGTGTTTTATTGATTATGCTGTTACAGTTTTCCCAATTTCTTCCCTTTATTCTCCCTCCACCCTCAACCCACCAGCATCCCCCTCTTTAGTTCATGTCCATGGGTTGTACATATAAGTTATTTGAGTCCTCTGTTTCCTATACCTTTTTTGACCTCTCCCCATCTGTTTAATGCCTATGAATTATGCTTCTTCTTCCCTGTACCTTCCCCTCTATTCCTCCCTTCCCTTTCCCCACTGAACTCCCTCTGTGTGATGTCCGTTTTTCTGATTCTGTTCCTGTTCTAGTTGTTTGCTTAGTTTCTTTCTTTCTTTCTTTCTTTCTTTCTTTCTTTCTTTCTTTCTTTCTTTCTTTCTTTCTTTCTTTCTTTCTTTCTTTCTTT
>PVIA01008049.1:0-76139 GCA_004024845.1 Tonatia bakeri
CTCCCTCCCTTCCTTCCTTCCTTCCTTCCTTCCTTCCTTCCTAAATCAAATACAATATGTACTGAGTGCCTATAAGTGCCCAGTGCTCTGCCAGGCCCTGGAGAAACAACAGACAAGAAAAAGCTCCAGTGGTCGCAGTGGTCCAGTGGAAAAGCCCCATGTGGAGGTGGTTTGGTTCTGACAGGATCGCAGCAGCTTTATTGGCATGAATGAGGAGCACTAGAAATACTAAATCCTTCTGTTCCGTCATGTTCAGAGCTGTCCTACCAAAGGAAAAAAATTAAGAGCCAAGCCTTGTCTTGCTCCGCATGCTTATATCTCTGCTTTCCTGCATTGCTTCCTCCCCTTGAGAACCATTTTCCACCTATTTCATATGTATTCATGATATGCATACTATTCCTTCTATGCTCTTCCATGTCCCATTGCTGAGCCCATTGAGAATTCTATGAGAAATCCCTGATACTGTCACCCAAGGTAATCCTGCCTTCCGTCTCCTGTGACCAGAATGACCGTATTATTCACCATTCAGGCAGGAATACTGTGGAGAGAGAAAAGAGGATTAATTTCACTGGCCCCAGTACGCCATTGCTTGCCCTACACATCACTGAGAATTCTCATGGCATTTATTTTTTCTACTTCCTAATTGTTTCTATTGTTCACACAAATGCTGAACTCTAAACTCCTTGCGATCAAGATCTAGGAGCTTTTAAAACATCACAATATCCAGATCATAACCCAGACCAACTAAACCAGGAACTCTGGAGGTGGAATCCAGCCATCAATAGTTTTTGAAAAATTTCCTGGAGGGTCTGCTATGCAGTCATGATTGAGAATCACTGCCTTAGAGCTAGACTCCCTGGGTTGAAATCCAGCCTCTAACTAAGAAAGCTAGTTAAGAAAGCTAGCTGAGAAAGCTAGTTAACTAGAAAAGTGGTACTAATTATAGCACCTCACTCATGTGGGCTTGTTGGAAGGATTACGTGAATTAATATGTATAAGCACTTAAAATAGTGCCGGCACGTAGGAAAGCTCAGCAATGCTAACCATTGCTATGACACAGTGAGTCCGTTCTCTTGCATCCCTCACGGAGTATTCCCCAGAATCCAGCATATAGTGGCCACTGAACAGATTTTGGAGTGGATAGATACCACGTCAATTCTAACAGCTCACTTTCCTAGTCTCTGCAGGTTTGCCTTTCCTGATGGGGGTTAGAATTTAGAATTCAGGTGACAGTTTTAATTTGCTCCAAGTGGCTTCTTGCACAAGGAGTCGTTCCCTTTCAAGGGCCTGCCTTGTGGTCTGGCTTTGAGATCACTGTCAACCTCATCGGCATCTGCCCAGCTGGCTCCTTCTGACCTGCAGTTTCAGGATCCTTGCTTTTATTTTTGGACTAAGTACATCACAAATTTGCAGAAAAGAAAAATTTCTATCAAACCATTGACCTATATGAGTCTAACTAATCAGAACAATAGTTTTCTTGATAAGGTTGACAGAATGGATCGTTTGGAATCAAATAGATGATCTCTCCATTATAAAGTACTGTATTTAGTTGACTATGGTAATTTTAAGTAATGTAACAGTATCATTGTGAATAGTTATATTCAATGAGTTATAAGTTTTAAAACACAGTTTTTTGCTTTTCATTAGTAATTGTAGATCCCAAAGATATATCATGACTATCCTTTATTTGTCAGGTATATTGGACCTTCTTTTTATTTAAAATAAATTTTAAAATATCTATTGTTTTTTATATCAAGATTCATAGTTCATCATCTCTTAAGTCCTCATTAAGATTGAGTTAATATTTATTGAGGATACTCTCTGAGAAAGGTTAAAAATCTTAAAAAGGAAAAGGGGTATAATTTCTTTTCATTTTTTTCTTCTTTCTTTAAAGAATCATTAAAATCTACCATGTGAAAGCAGACATATTGAATCATGTATCACTGACTGGCGTCACCATAGAAATAACCTGGCTGCCCACACGGAGATGTGGTGTGGGGGCCCAAATGAGTGAGGGAACAGGAGAGTAGAAGAAACTCTTGAAAGAAAATCCCATTCAAACTTGGGTTCTTTTCTTCTTTCCATAGGCGGCAAGGAATTGTTTGGTCAGTTCGACAAGTGTAGTAAAAATTTCGGACTTTGGAATGACGAGGTACATGAATATTTTTTGTTGTTGTTAACTCATAAGAGAGAATCTTGCATTTGTCTATCATAATGATAGACACTGGCTTTGCTTGTTTTTCTCTGATCATGCGGTTGTATGGCCTACTGACCCACTTTGAGTTTTAGGGTGTGCACCAGTTTTAGCTGTGAGGTAAGCGGGTGCTGTGGGCTATTCTGATCTTCTTCCATAGCATCGAGAATGAGCATGTGGTGTATCTTAAAATTAAAAGTAATTTCTCAGTCCACTCATTATATAGGTGAGATTAAGAAAAAAGCTTGTCTGATATATATGTATCTAACCTTATTTTTTATAACTCCTTGCAGATTATATTTTAAGTCCCCTTTCCTTCAGGTTGCTAGAAATTTAAACCCAGTTAATTCAGGGTTTCCCCTTGACTCTCTTTAGGGCCCCAAACCCCAGTTCTGTGTGTTTCTTGGGGCCACAGTGCTGGGAGGGAGACGGCCTGTCTGGTCCTTGTTACTGTCTCTGGTCCCTTGTCACTGGCTTCCTTGCAGTCACCATCCTCTCGTTCTGTACTTGGTGGGCCATCCACACAGGTGACCCCTGACTCAGCTCGAGTTTCTGCCTGCAAGGTTCTTTCATATTTCGGCATTCTCTGTGATTGGAAAACTCTATCCAAGGCCCCCTTTCCCTAGGCACACCCATAGCTTTTTGTTCTTTACAATGTTTCTGCCTTTGCTGGGAAAGAAGGCACAGACTCTGGTTTGCTCTTAAGTCCCACTAACCTCTTGTGGGGAAGCGGAGCCTTCTTTCTCCGCCATGTGACCAGGGCGGCTCACTCAGAGTCAGGACCCCACCTCAGCTATCCACTGGTGGCTAATACTCCTTCCCTTTCCCTCCTATCACCCTACTTCCCAGCTCAAGGAACCTCTTTCTAGAGGGACAGATGGTGGAGATGGTGGTGGTGGGGAAGCCTCACTCTTTTCCAGGAGCCGCTCTCCAGAATATCTTGTTAATAATTCCATCCTTTGCTGGAAAGCCTAGTCTTTTGAAACACAAATCTGTGAAAAATGGCTCTCTTCCCTTTTGTTTTCTATGTTTCATTCTTTCCCCTTCATAGAATGACCTCTGGCTCAATAAAGGGCTTAAAGATGAGGTGAGGTAGAATGTGTGAAAAAAGATGTGAAATGTGGGGAAACATTAACAGATAAATTTAAAAGTATTATACTGCATACTCACGGTGCTACACAGCACAAGTTAGCTACCATCTCTTATCTCAGATACTCATCCCTGGATATTTCTGCAGACAATTCTCAAAAAAGAGAGAAGGTTTAATTTAAGTTTTTTTAAAGGAGATAGTAACCACTACTGCTTTCTTTCCATATAGGGTAATTTTAATGCATCAGAAATTTTCCACATAAAATAAATTATGTTCAAATAGTTTTATTTCCCCCTTCTCTGCCCCCAAAATATATAGAAAGAATACAAGACATTCAGCTTTGAACTGCACCTTTTCTATTATATATTCACTTTTTATTTCCTTTTTATAACCTTGGTTGTTAGGCCATTCAGCATGGTTCTTCGCAGATCTTGCTGTAATTAGCATGATCAGTACGGTATATTTTGGACCAAAGAATTGCTATGGTTTTCTGAGGCGTAAATAAAATAAACACAATTGAGGCTCAGTTTGGGAAGGAAACACTGTGAGGGCTACTTTCCCACTTCGGAAGCAAAGAAGAAAGAAGGTGTACAGAGCCTTTCTTCGCTAAAACACTGTCTTCTAGAGTGGAGTTAACTGAAGGGATTGAATGAAGCCAAACTGGGAGGTAACATAAAACACAATGTGCTTTGAAATCTGATGACTGTAGGTATGTTTTGGATGATGAATACATCAGTTCTTCTGGAGCCAAGTTCCCGGTCAAGTGGTCCCCTCCCGAAGTTTTCCATTTCAACAAGTACAGCAGCAAATCGGATGTCTGGTCATTTGGTGAGTGAATTTGATGTTCTTTCACTGGGACTTGAGTTCATAAAATAGGCCAATCTCTTTGAACCTCGATGTCTTGATATGATGTCACATTTTTTTCAGGTCTTCTTTTTTTAAAAAGTTTATTGTATTTTTTCCCATTACTGTGCTTTCCTGCCTTAAATACTCTAAACACGTCCAGGCTGTCTTTGTCAACCGGTATCCTTCACCTTCTCACAGAAGTCTACCTTTGGGGTCTCTTCCTTTCCCATTGAGCTCTTGCCGTTAAACCACAACAGAGCAGAAGTCCTACTGACCTGGAAAACAGACTCGGCCAACATTTCCACACACAGGGACTCGCAAGGAAAACTGATCTTATGGTGTCATTGAATTTTGAGTGTACACATAATTAACAAATTCACTGTCTAACTACTAAGCACCACCACCTAATTTACTTTATTGCCTTCAGGTTTTGTGGAATTTAGACACAGGCCTCCTTGGAATCTGTCAATTGATTTTACACTGTCAACTGGCGTTCTCCACTGAGAGACGCAGTAGACCCACGTCCAACCGAGTTTGTTCTTTTAACTGATATTTTAAAAGTGGCAACACATGTGTGATACTCTATCTATTCTCTCTCACCCAGACTTTCCTGGATGGCTTTTTGGGTTTGGAGGGACAGCTGTTCCCTCAGAAGGGTGTGAATTTTCATGTCACAATGAGGTTACGCTGGTATCATTGATCTCATTAGCTCTCTGCTGACAAGCGATAGTCTCATCTCGGCAGGTGACTTTATGCTCTGCTGGAGAGCAGTTAAGTTGTGAGACCAATGAATAGCAATCCAAGGGCCTCATCAAGTGATTGCAGAACGATTAGCACTCCTTGACTTTTATCTGACCACTTGTCTCTTTCCCCCTCAACCCCACCTTGGGCAGTGAGGGTATTGAACACAGCGACTGGTCTTGTTCTTAGGGCTCCTCTGACTCTAGCACAGGCCTGGCCTCTAATCAGTACCCAATACAGATTCGGTGTAAGAGAATAATTAAATGAAGTCTGATTGGGAGCCTTGAAGAAGTTTCATGAGTTTATCAGTTAATCGATCAGTGGTTACTGAATACTTACAGAGCCCTTCTAGGTGTTCTGCGGCTCAGTCCAGCAGTTAACCTCCACTGGGGCAGGGAGGCATGCCATCAGCTGGCTGGCAAATTCTCGGTTCCAGCAGGCAGCAGAGCCTCAGACAGTTGTGCCATTTTCTGTGGAATGGCAAAAAGTTTTATTGATTTCAGGGTGTGGGGACACAAGAATACTTAGAAATGAAAATGCTGGCAGTGTTTTCTTCCAATAGGGAGGCAGACAAGGACAATGGGAAAGGAAAAAGCATTGTTTTCAGATTCCAGGCCTGCCCGAAAGCTAAGACGCACACAATGCGCCTCCTGGGGGAACTGCTCTCATTCTGGGTGATTACAGCTCAAAGGCTGGAAGGGGAAGATAATGCCATATAGTTTCAAACAGTTCTTTCAGTTCCAAGTGACCATTTCTCTCTCACCTCTGTTTTTTATGCATTATATTTGCAGGAGTTTTGATGTGGGAAGTGTTTACAGAAGGAAAAATGCCTTTTGAAAATAAGTCAAATTTGCAAGTTGTGGAAGCCATTTCTAATGGCTTCAGGCTGTATCGCCCTCGCCTGGCACCAATGTCCATCTATGAAGTCATGTACAGCTGCTGGCATGAGGTGAGTGTCCTTACTTTCCTGTGAAGGTTGGGAGTCCCAGACCTGAGTATCCATCAAGGCAGGAAAAGCGTCTGTTTCTCGGTCATGTCCACTGAGACCCGAAAGTGCTGTTTCTATCTGAAACTCTCATTACAGAGTCATCAATCCATTTTGCTTCTAATAGTGGCCTCTTGTCTGAGAAATTCAGGGTGTTTTGCAAGTCTTATCTTTCTGAGATTTGTTCCTGCAGCTACTCTTGTTGTCAGTAAAGCCTTGGTGATTAGATGTCCTACACCCTTAAGAACTGGTGGGTGGAAACTGAGGGTACAATCAGGTTTTTAAACTTCCACATTGAAAGGGAAGCATGGTGTTTTTATTTGCTCCACTCTAATTTGTCTTGCTTTTCCAAAAGTAATGGGTTTCATCTCTCTTGTGGCATTCATGGCTCCTGATAGAGAGATTAAACGAGAGCAGGAATGAAGGCAGAAAGTGTGCCAGGAACTTCTACTCAGGAAATTATCTCTCGGGAGCCCAGTTCCTCTTTTTCTCGAAATGCCAAACTTGAAAATAAAGCCAGCGGGGTTATGTGTCGCTCCTGTCCTTTCTGGGCATTGATTCAACACAGCCTTCATTTCGTATCAGACTCCCCTGTGACGTGGGCATGTCCTCTCTCTTTCCAGCTGACAGTTTCAGCCCAGAAGAACCACAGTGGGGTGAGGAGTTTCCTCCCAGCTGAAAAAGAAATCACTCAATTCCCAATCCACAAATGCTGGAAAATTCAATATTCAAGAGTGATGTGGTTGTTCACATTCCAGAGAAGTATTAATTGTATAAAGATGCCTGGTGTGTGAAAATATTTTACGTATGACTAGCTGTTTTGCAAGGGGTCCTGAAAGCTGTTAGTAGCAAATAGTTGTCTTAAGAGCATCTTTGCATTAACATTGTAGATAGCTCAGGAATATATGTTGTGTATGAAGCAATATACATATATGTGTACATACAATTAAATACTTATTGAGATTTTATATTTTGTGGAGAGAAGACAGGGAAGGGGCAGCGAGGACCAACCAGATGACATCAGTCTCAAATTACAGTTGGAACATGGATTAAAACAATGTTTTGGTTATGTTGATTTACTTGTTTGCAAAATCTGATTTTGCCTACAAATTTAATGTAATCTAAAAGCCCAACATGACTACAATGGCACTGATACACACATCTCATAGTCTCTATTAACTGCAGAAGTTTGGCCCCTGCAAAACGCTCCTGGAGTCTCAAGGAGGATTCCCACCTGTGCTCACATATTCTTCAGTTCTTTTTTTTATTACTCATAAGACACAAAGGGTGGTGTCTCCCCACTAACGCTGCCGCATGGGACCTTTGTGGGAATGTGGCTGCATGAGTAGTTCTGTTTGCCACGGTTTTCAAAGAGGCCAACAGGGCCTCTGTTCTTCCTCACGGAGCCAAAGCTAACCCACATCGCTCTGTGCAATAGGAAAATGCTCCAACCCTTGGCCCTGGCCAGGGACTCCGTTGCCTGAGCCTTAAGGCAGAGCAGCTTGTGCTCCAAAGTCCCTCATGAAAACATGGCTTTTGCTTTTTAACTGAAATCCTTCTTTCCACACAGGCTCAGGTGTAGTTAATAACCAGAACTGCGCTCCGGAGCCCAGTGCTCTCGATGCCCCCTCTCCCCCAGGTCTTCCTGTGCCTCATGCAGATCAGGTCATCCAAACCGATCTGGGGCAGTGCTGTCCCAGAGCTGTGGCGATGGAAATGTGCTGTGTCCCTGCTGTCCAAGGCAGTAGCCACACCTGGCCAGCGAAGACTTGAAAAGTGGCTGATGTGACTGAAAACTGAATTTTTAAATGTGCTTAATTTTAATGAATTGAAATTTAAATAGCCACACATGGCTAGTGTTTACAGCTCTAGCCATTTTTATCTTCGTAAGACTCTCTCCTCTTACCTTTTCACACCCATACCTCGCTCTGCTGCCAGCCGTGCCCCGTGTGTCAGCCACGTTGTCTTTTTCTTCCAGATGTGGGGAACCAGCCTGTGTCCCTGTGGGCATGTTCCACAGCTCATGTCTGAGTGAATCTTTGGCTGAGTTGACCACCTCTGCTTCCCTTTTCCAGAAACCCAAAGGCCGCCCTACGTTTGCTGAGCTGCTGCAGGTTCTCACAGAGATTGCCGAAACTTGGTGATGAGCACAGTGCCAACCCAGAGGATCATGTTGCAAAATTGTCCCAAAAGGAACTGCTGCATGGGGCTGCTGATGGTGAATCCCTGCCTTCAGGGTTGCTGACTCTTGGAAACTTTCCCAACATCACAGGCTTTCCAAACTTGTTAAACTTTAAGCATGTGTTTGAGAGGGACTTCTAAAGTCTTATTTTTCTGTAACTTTCTTCATGGCCTATATGTGAATAGCCCTGAGAACCCCTGAGAGCCCGTGGAAACGTCGTTCTTTACAGGGCTGAGATATATTGGTTTCCTGAGGAGGAGGGACATTCTTGACTTCAGGTGGTCGTGCACAGAGGATGAAATTAGATTCGGCCAGCTCATGGAATTAGGAGCCTCCCCCTGTGGAACCTCGTGCTTCTGAACTGTCCAGATCTTTACAGAAGAGGCAGCTGTACAAACAAACCACAGGAGTGTGGGCGTTCTGGAACTGTCTTGTATAGTCTTCCCTTTGTTATTTAATATATGGTTTTTGTACATATCTGATACTTTTGGAGACCATTTTTTGTATTCCAGTGGCAAACACTGTTGTAGGAGGCAACCAAAGTTCTTCTTTGGGCAGGTGCTGGTGACATTTCCATTTCCAGTAATGCCCATTGTTAAGGGCCATTCAGAGCCTGAATTTCAGTTCTAAGATGTTACACTGTGTCCCTATGAAGTTGGACAAGTTAAAAAGCCTTATTTTGTCATAAAACATACCTCCTGCCTCTTTCTAGAAGATGACGTGGTCTTTCCATGAGAACAAAATGGAGGCAAACACAAGAAAACCAAATGTTACATTACCGCACCTTTATTTCTGAAATCCAGAGTTTTGAATTCAAGACGAAGTAGACAGTATCATAATTTAATCTTAATTTCTCAGGCACTGTTTGTAGGAATGATTGGAAATTGATCTTTATCATTCTGAGTGCCCCAGAAGCACTCTGGGAAGAAGGGCACAGCAGGAAGCCAAGTGTCATCGCCGTGAGGTCTAATGACCGGAGTCCCTCACTCACACACTATCCTGCCCCGTGTCATGGTTCTGAGGGAACGTGTTCTATAATTCTCTTTAGAGTCTAAGGTGCTGGCTCTCAGAAGTTGTGAGTTTTCAATCATTTGCCCACTCTAAGAATGATATCTTTGCATGTCAATAGTACTCAATAAATACGCATTGAAATAATGAGCAGCACCAGGTACCAGAAGAGCCTCGATAATTCAGGTGGTGGCCTCAGAAATGTTTGTCTGAGATACTAGGCTGTGTCTGAGATGATCACACCCCTTTTCCTTATGGCTTCTGGTATGGGGAGGGAAGACAGAGGACCCCTATTACTAAGACTGCAGTACAAGTAAAATAATTTGAAAATAATTTGGCTCAAGAGGGCATGAAAATATCAAGCAGCAAAAGCCGAAGGAGGAAAGGTTAATGTTATAACAGGAAATAAAGTAGTAACAATATATGCAGTAAGGTGTCTTTCTCAGATTTTACTGAGCTTAGGAGAACTCAATCTCCCCCGCTAAAGAAAAAAAAAGAACCCCGAACACTGAAATGCTGAAACGGACTGCAGAGCACCTGCCGTCACTATTGACCCGATGCAGGGAGACAGCACAGAACAGCTCAGAGATGAATTATTCTGGGGGTCATGTGGCGGCAGCTGGGACTTCTAAGAGCACGTATTGGTGGTGGTAGGTAAATTCTATCCCTTTTAACACTCAGGGAAGTTTGAGACACCAAATTAAGAACAGGAGTCACGTAGGTAACCGAGACTCAGATAATGTGAGGGTTTGGAATGTCTGTGGACAGAGGTTCAGCATTCACTGTGTAGCAAAGAAAAGTTTTCCCCGAGAAGTAGTCACAAAACTCCTGGGGGAGAATTATGTGTTTTGACCAATCTTCGTATCAGTCATCGATATGAACTCTCTGTGAGTAGCTGAACTAGTTTAGGATGAGATAGTGCAATCATTCAACGGTCCTGCATAAGAAATGGACAGGAAGTCTGAAGGTTGGTTTCAGGTGAGAGCCCTAAATAGAAGGCAGGAAAGCAAAGAGGACAGGGAAGCTCAGAAATCAGAATGGATCGGAGGTCAGGCAGAAGAGGTGATCAGTGTAGACAGCCATTCAGCAAGAATGGCCAAAGGAAACTTTTTCTTTAGTAAATTTGAAGGTCCGTACATGGTCCCACTAGTGCACTGGTAGCATTTCTGAGTGGCCATTGAACTCACGAGACACAATAGCATTTAATTAATCCAGCACTAAGTTTAGCTTTTTCGAAGGATTCAGGACAGTGCAAAGAGTACACACAGCCCTTCAGTTCCAATGGAAGCCTGCCAGTTCTCCGTGTGCATAGGTGCCCGGGCCCCTCCTCATCTGCCCAGGGAGAGCGTCTGATTGCTGGTGCGTGGTGTTCGTCTTGATGCAAAGAAGCTCTCCCCTTGGTTCCTGCCTACCATGTAGGCCTGAAGTTCACGGGCCTCCCAATCCATGTGCTGTCTCACAGATCAGGGGTTTTGCAGAGTACAAAGCACATATCTGGCCCTGGTACCCAACATTCCAGATGTACCTCAACTTGGGACATCTCCGAAGCACTGCTGCTGGATGAAGGTAAACCTAAAATCCTCTCAGACAGGTAAGTCTAGGTCTGGGAGAAAAACAGTTCAGGCCTGCCATTGACCCTTTGCTCACATACGTAAAGTACACAAACCATGTCTATATAGCTTAAGTTTCACAAAGTGAATACATCTGTATAACTAGCACTAGATCAAGAAATGCAACATTCCAGAATTTCACAATCCATTCTCATTCCCTATTCAAGTCATTAACCCAACACAATCAATATTCTGATTTCCAGGACCATGAATTAGGATGGACGTTTTTTGAAATTTCTGTAAATGGAATCCTGTGGTATTGTCTTTTGTGCCTGGCTCCCTTCACTTAGTGAGTGCTTGCTTGATGCATTCATGTTGCCTGTAGTTAGTTATATTCCATTCATTCTTGTCTCTGTATAGTCTTCCACTATATAATTATACCACAGATTATTCTACTCTTGATGGATATTTTAAAATTACTGTTATTCTATTACAGTTGTCCCAATTTTTCCCCTATGCCCTCCTCCACCCATCCCACCCCGACCCCACTCCCACAGTCAATCCCCACACCGTTGTCATGTCCATGGGTCATTCATACATGTTCTTTGACTAGTCCCTTCCCCTTCCTTCCACCATTCCCTCCCTCACCCCTCCCTCCTGGCAGCTCTCAGTCTGTTCCATGTTTCCATGTCTCTGGTTTTGTTTTGCTCACTAGTTTATTTTGTTCATTAGATTCCTCTTATAGGTAAGATCATATGGTATTTGTCTTTTAGCAGTTGGCTTATTTCACCTAGCGTAATAGTCTCCAGTTCCAACCATGCTGTCACAAAAGGTAGGAATTCTTTCTTTCTGCTGCATAGTATTCCATTGTATAAATGTACCATCAATTTATTATTATTATTTTTAAATTTTTATTTATTTTTAGAGAGAAGGGAAGGGAAGGAAAAAGAAAGGGAGAGAAACATCAATGTGTAGTTGCCTCTTGCATGCCTCCTACTGGAGACCTGGCCAACAGCCCAGGCATGTGTCCTGACTGGGAGTTGAACTGGTGACTCTTTGGTTTGCAAACCAGCACTCAATCCACTGAGTCACACCAGCCAGGGCCATAGTTTTTTAATCCCTTCGTCTACTGATGGGCACATAGGCTGTCTCCACCACTTGGTTATTGTAAATAGCACTGCTGTGAACATAGAGGTAATTAAGTTGTTCTGAACTGGTGATTCGGGATTCTTAGGGTATATTCCCAGCAATGGAATCACTGAGTCAAGACAGTTTTGTTTTTAATTTTTTTTTTTTTAGGAAATTCCATACTGTTTTCCACAGTGGCTGCACCAGTCTGTATTCCCACCAATAGTGCACTAGGGTTCCCTTTCCTCCACATCCTTGCCACCACTTGTTGTTTGTTGATTTATAATGATGGCCATTCTGACGGGTGTGAGATGATGTCTCATGGTGGTTTTAATTTCCATCTCTGATGGCTAGTGATGTTAAGCATCTTTTCACATGTCTTCCAAAGGGATAACCTTTGTATTGAACAAAGTTTCTGAATCTGGAAAAGTCTCTGCTGGGCCACTCACATTATAAGGTATTGATCAGCAGCTTATTAATACCTTAAGGGAAACCCCATAAGGATTTAATCATGGCCAGTCATGTGGGCTATTCCCCAGTGTGCATATCCATCCAGACCCTTTGCGTGCTCCGAGCCATCTCCCTCCCTACTCTCTATTGTCAGGGCTGGCCCTTGGTTCTGGTTTACATGTCCTCTTTTTCATGTGCCCTTGTGCCCCTATAGTGAGATGCAGGGTGTGATGAGTAATCTCAACTGCCCCCATGTTTGGCAGCAGATACAGAGACTGGATACCAACCAGCCCCTCCCACCTGCCTGGAGTCCAACTCCAAATGAGCGTTTCAGCCTCTCCTTTCCTCCAGAGCTCCCACACCTGGATAGGTGGAGGGAAAGAAAGTACAAGAATCAAATCTCACCAGAGGCCAGGGTGGCTCCATTCCGCTTCCAAACAGGGTGGCAAAAACAAACAAACAAACAAACAAACAAACAAAACCAATTCAGACTGGCATTTTGACTGTTGCCACTGGTGAGGGGCGGTGCTACTGGTATCTAGTAGGTAGAGCATAGTAATGCTGCCAAATGTTCTACAGTGCACAGCACATCTCCCACAACAAAGAATTAGCCAGCCTAAAATATCAATAGTGCCAAGGTGAATAGGGTGTTATTGACTGTATAACTGTGAAGCCCAGGGGTGCAGAAATTCACCACAATATCCTAATTCCAGCTCCATGTCTTCACCCTCAGGCTGCCTCCCCTTCCTTCCCTCCCTACTCCCAGGTGAAAGTGCCTGTCGTAAGCCCCAGGCTCACCTCAACACCGCATAACCGTCCAGAGGGAGAAAACATCTTCATCCCAGCATTCCCACCTGTCCCACATTCTCCCACTGGATCGGATCCATGTGCCTCCTTCTGCATATCTACATGGTTTGCTTTCTTATCACCTCCAGGTCCTTGCTCAAATGTCACTCTCTCTGCGAGAGACTTCTCTGACCACCCTATTTAAAACTGTGCCCTCACCATGAACATTCTCTGTCTCTCTTTTCTGTATAACTCTGCTCTTAACACTATGTAATGAATGATGTATTTCTACTATTTATTTGGTCTATTGTCTGTCCCTTTCCTCCTGCAACTGTAAACATGCGTGAGGTCAGGTATTTTTGTCTGGTTTGTTCACTGCTGTATTGCTAGGTCCTAGAACAGGGTTGACACAGAGGTAAGCAAAATAATTATTCATAAATAACTCAATGCAATGAAAGTAGTGGGTTTACCCAGAAGTTTCTTTTTTCCAGAGATGGTTGTTCAGTTGGTAAACAGCACTCCTGCTGGCATTCTGGCAAACCTGTTGCTGTCCCATGCGATGGTGCTGTCCCATGCATTTTTCCTCTGGTTGTGGTGTATAACCTCAGGGAGTCATTAGTCCTTCCTTTTGGTAGAGATCATTATTTTCCAGAACAATTTGACTTACACATAATTTCCTATATGTCCCTTTATCTATTTACATAGATAGAGAAAAACACATTATGTTAGGGATTGACATCAGATTAATAGAAAAACTAGATACCTGAATAAATCTATAGAGAAATATGAATCCATATAGATAGATATTTAATAGAGAGAGTAGATTATCCTTATATCAACAGCAAGGATGAACATTTCCTCACACTTCTGCTAGTTGTATGGCAACCCATAGCTACTTCATTTTGTTTTTAACCATCCTGTTTTCCTCCTGTGCTCCTACTTGCTGGTAGGGCTGGAACAACTTTAGTCCAGTGCAGAATGAAAATATTTTCCATAGCTGAAGTGGGTAGTCTCTCAGATGTTTGTCTTTCCCTCTCTCTGTTTCTGCCAAACTGGCATGTGGATATAGAAGGGAGAGGGGTGGCTTTATCCAGCAGTGATATTCAAAACATCTAACAGCTGATCTGGCACAGACACAGACCAATCAGAACGGATGTTGACTCCCGATGCAGGCTGTGACTATCAGCCCTGGCAAGGTGACCTTCAGGTGGTGACGTGAATGGGAGGGCTGTTTGGATTAGAGAAGTGTCCCCTGGCAGCTCTGGTCATTTCAACATTTCTTATCAGCCTGGTTGCTGCTTGACCTGCTGGCATTTGCACACTAAGTTGGTGGCTGTGTGGGCTGGTCTCCCCTGATTTGGCCAGGCCACAGAGGCCCTTCCTGGCCGATGTGATCTTGTCCCAGCTCCTGCTGGCTCTGTAAGACCCCTTAGGCTCTTCCCCTTAGCCTCACCGCTGGGGCAGTAGTAGAGGCTGCAGGTCACTCTGCCCCTTGAGTTGTGGGCGCCATGTCAGCGCTTCTGGCTCTCCATTCGGCTTCTTCCTGAGTCCCGTCTTGAGCACATTTGGGAACTTCTGGGTCTTGTATGTACCACGTGGGGACTGAGAATAGCTGAGAAAGTCAAAACTCTGGAACTCCACACTTCTGTCTGCCCCCACTCCTCACCACTCTGCTTACTCATGCTATGATGCAGAGTTTATCTTGCCGTGGTGACTTTCCAGATGAGGGCAGCTTGTGAGGTAACCCCCTCCAGGGATCTGAAATAGGAATCAGAGCAATCCTTCCCCCCGGCCATTGGCAGTACCCTCCAGCTGGTCCTCCTGCCTCAGTGGTACCTTCAATCCATCTAATACCACTGTCCCTCTCCCCACAAATCACTGGGCTAGATGATGTCAGCTTTTCCTTTCCTTTTCCTGGCCTGGTCCTCACACATTGGTGTAATCTGAGACCTCATGGAAAATACAATTGTCCTGGCCCCACCTTTTCACCCCACTTCCCATTCTGCTTTAACTGCTCTGAGGGGGACCAGGTATTGGTGGTTTTAAAACAAATTACCCTGAGTGATTCTCACCCAGAGCAGAGAAGATCTATTCTAGGCCAGTGGTTCTCAAACTTCACTGCTTACTAGAATCATCTAGGGGGCTTTCTAAAATCCTGATGCCAAGGCTGCACCCTAGTCTGCTTAAACGAGAATGTCTAGGGCAGTATTTTTTAGGGCTCCTTGGCTACTATGATGGCTGCCAAATACGAGAAGCAGTGTTCTTCTGGGCCAATTCTTCTCACACTTTAATGTGCATACAGTTGCCTATGGACTTTGTTACAATATAGGTTCTGATTCAGTAGGTCCATGTTGGGACCTCAGATTCTGCATTTCTCACAAATGGCCAGTTGATGTCAAGGGTGCAGGTCCCAGAAGACATTTATTGGGTTGGCCAAAAATTTCATTTGCTTTCTTCTGTAAGGGCACTTAGTTTTCTTTAACTTCATTTGAAACAATTTTGTTATATTGTATTGTGACAGTTGTCATATCAGCATGCATTTAAAACAAACATCAAAATTGGTGAATTTTTATGTAGCCATTTTAATATCGAAGACGGAGGAAAATATGTAACATTTTTGGCATATTATGCTTTATTATTTCAAGAAAGGTAAAATGCAACTGCAACACACAAAAAAGATTTGTGCAGTGTATGGAGAAGGTGCTGTGACTGATCGAATGTGTCAAAAGTGGTTTGTGAAGTTTCATGCTGGAGTTTTCTTGCTAATTGATGCTCCACGGTGGGGTAGACCAATTGAAGTTGATAGCGATCAAATTGAGACATTACTTGAGACTAATCAGTGTTATACCACATGGGAGATAGCCAACATACTCAATAATATCCAAATCAAAGTTATTGGTGAAAATGAAAAAAGTGTCTTTTTATCTTATGGGAAAAAACTAAATGGACTTTTTGGCCAATCTAATTCATTCACTTCCCACCCCCAAGGCTTACCAGATTCAGAGAGGGGAATTGGCTTATGGGTTGGTGATGGTAGTGAAATGTGGTGCAAAATGGGGGTCCTCAAAAATATTCCCACAGCCCATGGTTAGAGGGTTGGGGAAGGGTTGGCAGTCAGGTGGTTTGAAAGGGTGTAGAAGGGCTGCCCTACTGGCCGTGAAGTCAGTAGTGAGTGGAAGCCACGCTGGCTGGGAGTCAGGATTCCACCATGCAGCCAGGGGTAGTAAGGAAGGAGCCATGAAGGAGGGGGATTCAGCCATGAAGTCTGAGAGAGGAAGCAGCAAGCAGCTCCGCAGTTTGTAGTGAAGTGGTCCGCCATGAGGGCTGGTGTGTAAGGCAGAAGCCATATAGCTAGGAGCCAGGATTCTGCCATGTGGCCTGGGGTAGTGAGAAAGGGAGCCATGTGGGCTGAGGAAAGGGTGTAAGGACAGAGCTGGGGGAGCTGTGTGGGAACCTGCCTAGCCAGGCACAGATTCTCGGGAGATGCTTTGGAATTGAACTGTGACCAGGAATGTAGACTTCTGCTTCTCTGAAGGATGTACAGAGAAGTCATTCTCTTTGGACATGGTCCTCCCTGGACTCCACCATGACCCAGTGTTACATGGCACATGTTTCCCTGAACCACTACATGGAGGCTGAGGACAACATACCCCAGATTCTGAAGGGGAGAGCTGCTGTGATGGGACGGCAACTCTGAAACCCACAAGTGTGCCTTCCAGAGGGGATGGAGGCTGTTTGTGCAGCCGGCTTAAAAATAGTTAAGGATATGGGGAAGTTTTGGTTGTATTTTTGGTTTGTAGCATGGTGGAGAGCAAGGGTAGTGCTGGGTCTCATGGGAGAACAGGGCTCTGAGCAGGAATGTTCCCCGCCACCCCCCCGCCACCCTGAGCTTAGAGTTCTGTAAATAAAAACCTGTTTCCTTCAACACTGACTGTTGGGCCATGAATGAAGGTGACACGGGGATGAGCCCCAGTGTGCCCTGTTACAATATGTCAGAGATGTTATACCCATTATGTAAGGCAACAGACAACTTTCTATTAGGCACTGTGGGCTTATTTTCCCAAAGTCCATTACTATCCTTCGTTCTTCCTGTTATGAAAGGCTAAAATACTCAATTTTCTGGGCTCTATTGCGGCAAGCATGCCCCACAAGCACATTCACGTAATGACACGCATCCAGAAGCGCCTGGGGGGAGCTTCCCCTCCTGAATAAAAAAGCCAAGTCTCACCAGAAGGAAAACTTTTTTTGCCTCTTCCTGCCGTAGCACAAGGCTTTGAGATGTGAAGTTGGAGTGCCCACCTGTGACTCAGAGGAAACAGGCATGAAGAAGAAGGCTCATAGGTAGTTTGCTAGGTGAAAATATAGGGTGTACAATTCAATATAAATTTCAGATAGATAACAATTAATTTTTTAGTGTAAGTGTTGTGGTCACTTCTCCTGTTGGGGTCATCCCCAGAAATGGATGGACTCCCATCCCACTTTTGGTCCTGGCGTGGAGACTGCTGACATCACACGTGTACCAAGAGGGTATGAGAGATTTGTGACTCACCTCATGAGTTCCTGAGGATATCCGGGAAGGCTCCCCAGCAAATCCAAAAAAAGCTTTGAGAGAGCAGGGTGGGGCGACTGCCTTGAGGTTTTGTGGTGATGAAGGGTGAGGCTGACTGTGGGGCCTGCAGCTCTCTGTGGTTTGAACCTATGGCTGGCACCAAGGACAAGAGCACCTGGCCTTTCTGATCAGCTTGTTCAGGTTGGGGGCAGAAGGAAAAGAGGGAGTGATGAGGCTCAAAGGCTGTCAGTGAACATAAAAAATGGAGTCAGTATGTTCCAAATATTCCATGGGACATACTTCTGCTAAATTTATTTGTCTGAAATTCAAATTTAACTGGGTATCTTGTGTTTTCATCATTGCGGTTAAAACTGGCAATCCTCTCTATAGAGCAGAAAAAAGAGCGAGCCTGGGTCCCTCCTGGGATTGTTGAGCCACTGCACCAGCTCTAAATTGCCTACTTCCAAACTTCTTGCTGTATGAGACAAAATGAGGCCCTGTGTCTTTAAGCTACTATTAGTCAAATGTTCTATCACCTGAGGCCAAGCCCATTCCTAAATGACAGACACATCCCCGCTGACTCTCCGGTTGGCAACTTTTCTTCTCAACATGGATTATGTATCTTATTTCCAAGGTTGCTGAATTCTGTTCAATCAACTGAAAACAACCATAACCACGGAATGTGTACATGTTATATTTCAGCAGTTTTTTGAAAAACAACATTGAAGTTAGGATGTGACTTATAAACAGGTGGAGTCTTAGAATAGATCTGTGGTTCTCAACACTGGCTGCATATTAAAATCATCTGGGGAGCTTTTAACGCATAGTTGCCTGTATCCAACCTTCAGCTATTGTATTTAACTGGTCCAGGGTGGGGCCCAGGCCTGGTCATTTCAAGAAGCCTCCTTAGGTAAAAGTCATGTGCAGCCAGGACCAAAAATCATTGCACAAGATAAAATCCCTTATGTGTCTATAGACTGGTCCAGGTTCCGTGAAGTTCATTAAAAGATGGAACAAAGGAAGGTTGATGGTCCCTCAGTGCCTGAAGACTAGCAGCTTTCCCTTGCTAACTCACCACGTGCTTTACTCGCCTGCCTGCCATTTCGCTATTTCAGCTCTGAATGGCTGTGGAATCAAAGCTAAGGAGAGCAGAGGAAATACAGTGCCTTTTCACAAAGCACCAGGAGCCTGGAGGCAGGGAACATGCAGCTTGTTCCTCACTTGAGTTTAGTACTAGCAGGTAGGTGTCTGGAGGAGATCTTCAAGGTGCCCTGGAACTGGTAGGATTTCCTCTGTGTATCTCGTGGGGATGGGGATGAGAAGGCACACTCCATGCCTTCGTTTGTTATTTTCTGACATCTGCTGCTTGAATGGGGGAAATGAAAGTCGGTGAGTGAACTTCTGACTTTGAAGTAAGCTCGTTTTCTTGTCTGCTTGGTAACAAAATTGAACATGTTTCTGCTCAGCTACACATTTTAGATCTCGCCCATTATGTCTTGTTCACAATTCTGAAGTTGTGGCCTTTGGGGGACCGTGGACACATGGTTGGGTCTGGTGGAAGTGGTTCATCTTTGCTCCGTTGGTCTGTGACTTATGCCAACGTTGTTCAAGCAGATCCCTCGCTCCTGTCGTGGGCACCTGCTTCACCCGGCCCCAGCTGCTCCACACTGTGCGGCTACACAAATAATACAACCTCGATCTTGTTTGACCAGTTCCTCCACACTTTTATTTCTCCTTTTGCTGTAGGCTAATCTTCAATCAGCAGGCACCTCCCCATAAGACGTGGAATTGATGTGTGTAATCTGAATTGCATCGAATTCCTTAAGTCCTTTTGATTCTAAACCAGTTTGGTTTGCACAGTAAGCCATCCTGGTGCTGCAGCTGTTGGTGGTCCTTTCTGCCCACGTAAACTCAACATGGTGGCTTACGTTTCCTTTGCCGAGGAGTCAGTCTGTCCCAGTGCCTGCTGAAAAAACTGACTCACTGTATTACTTACTTTTATACCCTGAGATCCTGAAAACAGACTCTCAAAACTGGTAGAAAGCTTTCCTCTTTTTTTTTCTGTGCATTAAGATTATTTAGAAGGAATTTGATTCAAGTAAGGGAAGCAGAGTAAATAAAACTCAATTCTATCCATAAAAATTTACCATCTGTCTGTTTTCACCAAGGTTGGTCCATTGACACAGCCTTACATTTCCTTGAGTCAAGGAAAAGAGAGATCTCTTTTATTCAAATATATTTTCTTTAAAACTCTTCTAGTAATATGCTGAAGTGTTAACAGTGAAAACAAAGGCAAACTCTGATTGAGAGGCAGGGAGACCTGAGCCAGAGGGCTATTTTGCTCATTCCTGGTCTATGAAACAACCTGCTTCATTGGGGTTAGGCTATGAGATATCCTTGAGTTTATTTTGGGGATGTTTGTTAGGCACAACTAACCCTAGGAGAAGCCACATATCATTACCCAGGATTTATTCCAGGGGAGATCTAGAGGTTGCCACTCTGGAAATGAAACAATCACAGCCCGTGTTCAGTTTCTCTGGTTGGTGAGTGCTTGGGGAAGGTATTCACAAAGCAGTCTACAAGCTTTGTGGCCGGGCTGAGTTGTGTGCAGTTCACCAGCTGTCAGGAGATGCTGCTGGTTCATAGGAGGCAGAAAGTTGGGGGGGGCGGATTGTGGGAACTATGGTACTCAGGATGGCTTTTCTCTCTCCACTACCAACCTTGTCCATCTGCTTCCACCCCCGTCAAGCAGCTGCTGGGGCCACACAGGACTGGCTGGGAGGGAGGCCCACGTGGTCTCATGAGTAAAAACTGGTGTGAGGCCTTGTCTTCCGAGGGATGGATAAGCTCCTGAGGCTGGCCGGGCTTGGCCTGCAGATTCCTCCCCACCCTCAGCCCTGGCCACAAGGAAATTCTACGTATAAAAACTAAAATGCCTTCTAACTCAAAGGTTTTCTCCTATACTAACGGTGTTTGTAGAGATTCAGTTGTCCCTCAGGAAGAAAGGACTTCATGGTTTGTAACTGAAGGGGGAAAAGGGTGGCTTAGGTAGTCAGCTCTCTTGAAAGGCCTTTTTTTGTTTTGTTTTGCAATCAATTGAAGCTTTCAGTTGTGGAAAATATGTGGCTCATTGCTATAAAATTGAAGACTGTGTAACCTCAGCTCGCCTCTTAGAGGCTTCCTGTACACTGCAGCCCAGGGTGCCAAAGTTTGGTGCCCACACACAGTGTGCCGGTGAGAATCGTTGTTCTGACCCTGCTGGGAGAGGCGTGCTCTTTTCCGTGCCCTCCTTAGACAGGCCTGCCTTCCATGGATTTAGCTGGGGGTGTTGGGAGGCTTGAATTTGTCCTCATTCTGGCCCTGGGTAACTGTGTGATTTAGGGAACTGTATATTATCTTTGTTTCTTCTTTTATAAAATGGCAGGAAGGAGGGGCATGGGACACAGGTATGAAACACGCCCTTTAGGATAATTCATTTCCATGGAAGCACCTGAAGGAGTTGTTCTCATACATGAGGCCAAATCAAAGCTGGGAAAATGGATAAAGTCGTGGTGATGTGGTCTATATATGAAGGGAAGCTTTAGTTACACCAGGGCCAGAAGGCAATTTGCATAAGGTTTGCAAATGTAAATTTTGATGTAATGCAATGCTACCAAATATTTTTATAATACTTCCTTTTCCTCTTAAATCTCTTGACTGAGGGGGATTTTCATTACACTGACTGCTTTGAGCTCCTCTCTTATTCAATGAAATTACTGAAAAATAAGATAGTTTCACGTACCTTTTCTTCTGGTGTCAAGTCAGTTATACAGGGGATGGTTTTATGGAGAGCTGTCTTCTGATGCAGACTCTGCCCACAGGGTCCGTGTGTTGTGGATGCGATGAACAAATTCACATGTACTGCAGAAGTCCTGTGGAGAAAAAGGGGAAGCGTGGCCCCTCTGAGTGAGAGAGAGGGCCCCGACGCCTGCCTGGGCAAGCTCTTATTGCTTTTCTGGGCACATTACATTTACTGTGCACAGGTTTGCTTTAGGTGGTTGCCTTTTACAGATAACAAGGGAGAGGATGTTGCTAATCACATCAAAGAAGGATATTTGCAAATGCAAAGGGAAACGTGGTTGAACTGGTTACACTCCATCCTTGGGAGGTTTAGCATAGATTTTAGGAAGTTACTTTAAAGATACGCAGTAAACATTTGCTGCCTCGATTCAGGGGGAGGGAGTTTAGCAAAAGCGACTCCAAGCAGCCTGGTACATTGCAGGCCTGATTCCCCGAGGGAGACCTGTCCGTGGGTGTGGGTCCTGTGTGCTGACCTCACTCCCCATTGGTTTTCTGAGTCAGGGGCTGGGTTACATTCCCCACGCCACACGGAATGGTTCCCTATAGTCTTCTAAAAAGCAGATTTTAATTTCAAGGAAATTGATATAGCAAAATTAACCTAAGTGCAGATTTTTTTAAACCTTGAAACCCGTTTTTTATATCTCAAAATTAAGTGGTGATCTTTTTGCCATTACATAAACTTATCTTCAACAAACTAAAAACTGAACTGCAACAAGCATAATTAAAGCATATTATTTTATTGAAAATAAAAAATATACAGAAACATTAATTTAAAATTTATAAACTTTAAAAAATGAACGGTATTTATAAACATTTGAAAAATAGAAAACTTCATGACCATAGAGTTTATCCAAAATATATGAGAACATTTCACATATATTTATACAAATTACTTTTCCACAAAATTTTGTGGGAATGGGAAGATTGCATTTAGTTCAGTTTTATTAAGAAGAATAAAATACTTCTGTTGGAATCACTCTGTACTGGTTTGTGTTGGGATAGTATAATGATGGAATTCATTCTCACCTGTATTACTTAAAATGAGCTATTGTACACAAACTGAAAAAAGATGAAGACTGTAGTATGAGAATGGGCAACTAATGGCCCTTACCTATCTAGTAATCAAACTAAGAATTAAGATGTTGATTTGAAGAGAATAAACTTTACTAAATGCCTCGTGTGTCGGGCATGATGCAGGGTGCTTTCCATGTATTTGATTTAGTGCTCTTAATATAAAGGCATTATTTTCAGGCTGCTAAATCTAAAGGGTTTTATGAACATTCTGCAATCTGAACTAAAAACAAAATCATTAACCATTGACCTAAGCATAAATTTACAAGTCAAAAAAATAAAGTGAAACTATTATGTTTACAGAATCAGAAAAAGGTTTCAGTCTTTCAATTTGGCTGTGCGAGGACAATTTTGTAATCCTTAATGACACATATACAGGTCATATACATATACATAATCAACCCTCAGATATCATCTATGTGAGATAAAGAAAGTGTATATATTAAAATATATACATACATAAAACTATCAGTTAAGACTAACATGGTTGGTCTGAAATATGATCCAGCATTTTATTCCTCCTTAGACAATATTTGTGCTCGCATTTTGGTTTTCAACGCGTATGCCCTCTGGGGATTTTTAGAGTATTTCAAATATTTCATTGTTTCTCAACATATTTCAACTCATTAAACTTTTCTCAGTCTTTCTCCTGGGCATATGTGTCAACACCAGTCTATTTTCCAAGCCAGGGCACACATGGTTCTTGTGTCCCAGGAACCTTCAACCTGCACACAATACGCCAAGGGCAAAGCTTTGTGACAGGTGACCTTTAAGAAATATTTGACACGAAAATTCACAGCCTCAGCTTGGATGCCATTAACGTCCTCACAAGAAGGTATCCTGGAGACACCAATAAAGTTTTCAATAGAAAAAAGTAAAAACTTGAAAAGAATTTCTACATTTCTTAAATACTACCTTTTTTCTACAAATGTATATTCATAGCTTATTTATCTGACACACAATTAAAGTGAAACAGCAGTCAACAGAGTAAACACACATTTGACCTGAGGTATCGACCCATGTACCTTCCACGGACTATCAATGTTCAAAAATTCAGAATGCGTCGCACCACACTCGGCGCTAAACTCTGCGGGAAACTAGAACAGCGCACCAGGACTCGGCAGGCATCTCAGGTCTTCCCTGCGAAATCCGTCCTCGTTCAACAGAACTGGGGAACGCGAGGGCTGGTCTAGGCGAATTCTGAATAACAGCATTTATTTACTATTATTACCCAGCACAGACTCGAGCTAGGTTACAGACAAAACTAATAACATTTGATGTTAGACCAGAGAAATCCAGTTAATCAGAAGGGTTTTTGTTTTTTGAACGTCACAATTTTTTTTGGTTAGGATTGTTATTTTGTTCTGAGAGAAATACGTTTAGTCTAGAAGATAGCTAATTTCTCCTTTTCCATTAAATCAACGAGTGGTGAGGAATCTGTCCATAAACATTAAAGGCCACCAAAAGTGTTATTCTTGCCACGCATTTGGAGACAGGAACATTTTCATGTAAGTTTTAATACCGAAAATTCTTTCCTTATAGTAATCCCTGAGGTCTTAATACTTTGTTTTCTAGGAATTTAACTCCCCTTCTGATTCTTCCAAAACACTTACCAATAAAATGTATGGAGAATGTGGCCAGGGTAAAATTCCACAGATAAAGACAATCTACCACTTACTGTAGTAGGACATGTATATTTTCAAAAAGGTTTGTAACTAATTACAATTTCCTTAACAAGCTTGAAAGTGCAAAGTTTCAAGAGAACAATTATGATAAATTCTGTTTTTCACAAAGATCTTTTTAGTTGTTTCCAAACCGTTTGTGGAAAACCCACCCCATGGCAATGGAACACGTGAGAAGAATTTAAGTGTACAATATGATCCTAAAATAATGTAGCAGTTACTTTACAAAAATCTCTACATCGATAAGGAAAATAACCTTTGGGATGGTAGTTAAAATAAAGGCCCAGAATGAACGCAGGGGATGCCAAAACTGAATTCTCTTGGACTGCTCCAGAAACTCAATTTTATCTTACATTCCTCAGGTTTGAGTTAGAACTCATGAACACAATCATTTGTGTTCATTTTTGTAAAAATAAAAATAAATTATTTCCTTTAAGGTATAAAATATTTCCCTCCCCAGTTCTTCCCTTTTTAAGTTGGTAACAGACGCCTGGGATACGTCCATCAATGACAATCACAGTTCATTGGCTCTTCATGGACGTGTGTCACTGCAGCGTGACACACAAGGCGCAGATGTGCAGAGCAGGCCTCTTTCCCTCTGTATCACCCTCCCCTTCAGCTGTCTCGTTTGTGGAGAGGGGGAAAGCACATCAGCAATCTCACACCTCAGTGTTCATCACCTGAAACCATGACTCATCAGAGAATGATTGACACTCGGCTTGTCAGCTCACAGTTGAGTTTATCAATGACTTACCGTGAGACTAAGAATAGCAGTCAGAGAAATGAAGAGCCACCTGGCAGGACCACGTACACTGTGACCAGAAGAAAGAGATTGTTCTGAGACTCATCTAACTCTGACTTCTTTCGTGCTTAGGGAATATTTCAAGTTTGTAAAAATGAGAAACGGCAGAAGCCTGCCGAAGGATGATCAAAATATCAATTCCCAAATGTGATGGTCAAAAATGCAGGCATTTTTATTTGGCCTCAAATCTAAATTATTAGTTAGAACTTTAAAAATGCCACCTTTCCTAATTGTCCTTCCAAGAGGCAGGTATTCCTTCTCTTCTCCAAGTGTCCCTTATTAGGTCAAGTTCAGGGTCTGTAGAGACTTTGATCATTCGTTAGTCCTGCTAAACAAGGTAATGTCATCCTCATATCCTGAGTTTGAACAGTCTATATTCTCTAGTAGGATGTATTTGTCTTCATTGCCACTCAGAGTGAGCACTTCTTTCTGCGTAGTGGATGTCAGGTCACTCCAGGTAATGTGGGTGTTTTTAAAAGCATGCAGGAGGAAGATGCCATTGATAATGGTGAAAAACCCACTCAAGGTCCCGATGATGTCCCCAGCCTTCATGCCGTACCATTCTTGGAATAAGATGGCGGAGCAAGTTACTACCATGGATGTAAAGAACACATAGTAAATGGGAGTCACAAGAGATGTATTAAAAGTGTCCAGGGCCTTGTTGAGATAGTTAATCTGTGTTGTCACTGAAAGCACAAGGACAGCCAGCAAAACAAAGACCAGGGGATGCTTGTAAACTGGCTTCCATTCCAGCAGTTCCTTGATGGCAATTCCCAGGCCCTTGACAGAAGAAACTGAAAATGCTCCAATCAATGAACAGATTGAAATGTAGACCAGGATGTTGGTCTGTCCTTTCTTGGGAGCCACAATCAAAATCAGCACCAAGGCAATCACAGTAATGATCACAGCAAAAGAAATGAATCCTGTTAAGAAGAGAACAGAATTAGACTTCAGCCTTGGCTGGTGGCTCTGTGGATTGAGTGTCAGCCTGTGAACCAAAGGGTTGCAGGTCTGATTCCCAGTCAGGGCACATGCCTGGGTTGCAGGCTAGGTCCCCAGTATGGTGCACACAAGGGACAACCACACATTGATGTTTCTCTCCCTCTCTTTCTCTCTCCCTTCCCCTTTCTTTGGAAATAAATTTAAAATAAAAAAAAAAAGAATTAGACTTCAGAAAATGCTCAGAGGATCATGTCTTTGTGACATCTTATTAGTCATGAGTTTGGAAGAACAGGTGTTTTAGATAGAGAAGTGAGATTAAATTTTTAAAAAGCAACAATACTTTACTACACAGCTCTCAATATATTAAAAAGGACTTTTCCAAAAATATCATTTGAATCTCACAGAGAATACTATGTAGTATGGCAGATATTGTCTGATTGATTTTTTATTTTCAGAGGGAGAGAGTGGCCAAATTTGGGTTGCAGCATAAGTCTTTTGCCTCTTCTCTCCCCACCTCTTCCTCTCATTATGTAGAGGGGACACCTGGACACAAAAGTAAGTTGTGCCACCATTTCAGAAGACTTGTAATACTCGGCAAAACCTCAGTCACAACCCATGACTCGGCTTGTAGGAAGCCGACTGCAATATTATTACAATTCCTTTGATGAAGAGAGAAAGTGGAGCAGAATTGGACTGTTTCTCCTGATTGAATCACAGACCTGGGTCTCTCAATTTCATTTCCATTTCATGTAAAGAAGCGACTTCCTCTTCTTGTGGGGCATGGATAACCATCACAGTTGACCCCAACATACTTAATATGCAGCCTATTTTCCCGTGAATGTTCAAGTGCTCATTTAAAAAATAGGAGGACAATATTGCACTGTTGAAAGAAGAAAAATAAATCACTCTTGTTCAATTACCTTTTGATTCCATAGCATCTTGGAAGGCATGTGGTGGCCCATGCAGCTCTGTCTCCCACGCAACTGAGCCGTATATGCCACGCGACACTCAAAGTCCTGATTAGTTTTAAAACTCAGAAATGACACTCAATCAAATCTGCATAATTGCTTTTATATTTAAAGAGTTAAAATAGACATTCTATGTCCCTCCAAATGTCCCATGACCTTCTAAAGAGAGCCTACTCAACTCATCTTCAACTTTCCCATCTTTCTCATCTTATTGGCATGATATATTTAGAATTCATACACACATGATAACTTCAAAGGAAGCTATATGCTTAAAGAATTACTCAGCTCAGGGCTGATATTTAGCTAGTTCACATAAGTATAATCATGGGTTTTTAAAATATTGAAATATTTCCTTACCAACTGCCACTGCCCTGATACTTTCACCTACCCAATCTACTTTGGTTGCCATGATCTCAGGTAGTTCCACATTGGCAGCACCATGGGCACAAGTCTATGCCATCCTGATGCTTCACCATTACGTATGCTATGGCTCCTATGTGCCCCCAATGCCCTGGTATTACCTATTTGCACCGAAGACTGGTCAATTACCAGGTGCTTTCTAAGAGTCGCCCTCATGTGGCCACTTGTGAGGTCTGCAGCCTCAAGGAAAACACTTCTACTAATGGCTATCATTCACTGTGTTGACAATGTTCTAGTGCTTTGTGTATTGACTCATTGAATTCTCAAAACAGTCCTACAAAGAAGGTGAAAAGAAGTGGGTAGGCATTGTCATAATCTTTCTACTAAAGGTTGATAATAAATGGGGATAAAAGGACAGGAAAAAGAAAACAAACAAGTTACTTAGCTATAAAATAAGTGTTCATGGGCATGTTGAACACACTCACTTGGGATCATAATAAAGACCAATACATAAATATTAGACCCACTTTCTGTGAATGGGAAAATTATTCCTTTTGCCAGTACTTAAGTGAAGAGACCTCCAAAGAGAAATAACCAGGAGACAATGCAAGACTTTTAGCCAGAGTTGAAATTTAACCAAACACTCTGCTTTTTAAAAGCACTACAACAGACTTCCGGTTAAGGTGGAGGCATAGGTAGACATGCTTCACCTCCTTGCACAACCACAAGAAGAATTACAACTAACCTCAAAACAAGTAATACCCAGAACAGCTAGAAAATTGAATTGTATGGAAGTCTGACATGAGGGATTTAAAGAGGCCACGTTCATCCAGATGGGTAGGAGGGCGGAGACGTGGAGTTGGAGTGGAGAAGTGAAGAGGTGTGGTGTAGTATGGAGAAGCAGTGGGGGTAGTGGGATGGGTGGTCCCACATCCATGTGTGGCAGATAGGAATAGGACGGGATACCTTGGGAGCGAATGATACCTGCCCACGGCCAGACTGCACATCCCAGGGTTCCAGTGCTGGGAAGATAAAGCTCCAGAACTTCTGTCTATAAAAACCAGTGGGGGTTGGGTCAGTGGAAGAAACTGCTGGTTTCTCAGGAGAGTCCATTTAAAGGGCCCACATGGACTTAGAATGTATGTAAACCCACCCACTCTGGCATTCACCACCAAGGCAACAGTTGGAAGGGTGCCAGTTGCATACGGGAAGTGGGTAAAATGACTGGAAATGGAGTGAGTGCTAGGCAAACCTCCAGAATCCAGGCAGCTATTTTGTCCCCTCTCCAGGTCCTCGCCCACACAGAGCCACAAAGCCTGTGAAGTGGGTTGCCCCATCTTGGCCGATACCTAAGTCTCCACCCCATACAACTTAACAGGTGCACTAAGACAGGGAGTCAAAGCAGCTCTACCTAACATACACAAACAACCACAGCGAGGCTGCCAAACTGAGAAGACAAAGAAATATGGCCCAAATGAAAGAACAGAACAAAACCCCAGAAAAAGAACTAAACAAAATGGAGATAGCCAACCTATCAGATGCAGAGTTCAAAACAATGGTTATTAGGATGCTCAGAGTTCACTGAGTATGGCAACAACATAAGGGAAGAAATTACACTAAGTGAAATAAAGAACAATCCACAAGGAATCAACAGTGAAGGAAAGGAAGCCGGGATCCAGATCAATGATTTGGAAGACAAGGAAGAAATACACATTCACTCAGAACAGAATGAAGAAACAAGAATTCAAAAAAACAAGGATAGTATAAGAAGACTCTGGGACATCCCTGAACGTTCCAAGATCCAAATCATAGGGATGCTAGAACGAGAAGAAGAAGAGCAATAAATTGAAAACTTATTTGAAAAAATAATGAAAGAAAACTTCCCTAATTTGGTAAAGGAAATACATATACAAGTCCAGGAAGCACAGAGTCCCAAACAAGATGAATGCAAAGAGGACCACACCAAGACACATCATAATTAAAATATGAAAGGTTAAAGATAGAGAGAATCTTAAAAGCAGTGAGAGAAAAGTAGAGAGTTATCTACAAAGGAGTACTCATAAGACTATCAACTGATTTCTCAAAAGAAACTTTGCAGGCAGGAAGGGACTGGCAAGAAGTATTCAAAGTGATGAAAAGCAAGGACCTACAACCCAGATTACTTTAGCAAAGCCATCATTTAGAATGGAAGGGCAGATACAGTGCTTCCCAGACAAGGTAAAGACAAGGAGTTCATCATCACCAAACCAGTATTACATGAAATGTTAAAGGGACTATTTAAGAAAAAGAAGAAGATCAAAACTATGAACATTAAAATGACAAACTCACAGCTATCAACAACTGAATCTAAAAACAAATAAACAAACAAACAAAAAATAAAAACAAGCTAAGCAAACAACCACAACAGAAATAGAATCATAGGTATGGAGATCATTTGGAAGGTTATCAGCTGACAGGGGGAAGGAGGAGAAGAGGGGAAAAGGTGCAGAGATTAACAAGCATAATTTGTAAGGACAAAATAGACAGGAGGAGGTTAAGAATAGTATAGGAAATGGAGAAGCCAAAGAACTTATATGCAAGACCCATGGACATGCACTGAGGGGCAGGGATTGCTGGAGGGAAGGGGGTACCAGGTGGTGGGGAGCAAAGGTGAAAAGCTGGGACAACTGTAATAGCATAATCAATAAAATATACCTAAAAATAAATAAAAGTCCAGCAACAGCCATGGTCATTAACCACTATGACAACAAAGAGAATTAAAAGGGCTCTGGCAATCTGATTAGGTGAGAAAGCAAAAAATCTGCTGTTAAATCATCACAAATATAACACATAAATATTTATGTTGGCAGAAAACCAGACTCAGTCTCTTAGACGTCTTCTAAATAACAATAGGCAATCTATTTCCTATTTCTACTCTGATTTATTGTGTAGTCTTCTCAAATTATTTTGCAATTTTTAAATTTGGTTTTGAGATATGCTTAGCACTACATTTCTTGTGGAGTTAAATTTATCATGGTTTTAAAATCCCTCTGGAACCCAAGCTCTTTCTTGCTCACGTACCTTATGAGAACACTCAGCGCGCCCAGGGGAGTGACCAAAGTGGCAGGTGCAAAAGCATAAGCTGCAAAGTTCGCAGCCTCTCCTGCTCCCACTGGAAAGCAAGCAGCAGTGTTACTATAAAATATGGACTTATTTGTCAGTACAGGAAAACAGATGACAGACACAAAGCAGTAGACTTTTAGCCCAACAACGCTAATAGATTGAACGAGAAGGAATAATTAACTTTTTTTATGGAGGAAAGGGGAGATTGGCATTAGGGATGCAGATAAACTGTAATTACCTGGTCACACAAGCTCAACTTTCGCATAAAGTTTTTAGTTACTTCAGTACCAGAAACATATATGGTCACTCTGATGAAATCTAGTAGAGGTAGCTTTGGAGTAAGCAGAGAATGATTCTGTTTGCTCAAGAATACTTAACTGTTATGCAAACTAACAGCAACAGCAACAAAAACCTTGTAAAATTGGAATGCTTTGTAGAGATCTACTGCCCCAGGCAGGGGACAGCCAGAGTCACCCACCAAGGGCCCAGGTGGTCAGGCATCAGTTGCAGATGACCTACAAGCAGGTAACACTACCTTAGTAACTCAAGGAGAGCCAAGCAGCTGTTTTAAAGTCATAACAATGTGCTCCAGCAATCCCCATCTTATCTGAGGAACTTGAAACTTCCATGAGATAACTGTGATGCAAATAGCTTCTGGAGGGAGAGAAAATTCCTCCAAGAACCGGGCCCTTGAATTGAGGCCAAATTATTCTCACGGGTTACAACTGAACACTTGTCCACAGAATGTAGTATTTCACGCTGGCAAACTATGCCAAACAAACTTACTGTAGAGAAAGTTCTGGAATAGATAAAAGACACCAGCAAGCTTTTTCTTTTTCCCTCTGTCTGCTGTGCCCCAGCCCCACACCTCCAGCCAAAACTACAGGAGCACTTAGCTTCAGGAAAACATCCTAAGACACAGTTAGGAGACTGACTGCTCTATAAGAGCAATGGCTGTTTTTTTTTTTTTACAGTATTAAGCATTCTTGAACACTTTATAGATGGCTTTTACCTTTATAGATGGCTTTCCAGGAAAATATTGATTTCATAATTAAAGCACTGGATGTTTCTCACTAGATAAAAATCTCTAATGTTAAAGACATGCTTTTTCTCTTCAGTACTGGCAGAAACTTTGTACATGATGAGAATAAAATTCTAAATGTAGCCATATGATATTCTCCTTATATTTTCATTCTCTTGTGTGGGCAGAGGATGGAAAGACGCAAGAGAAAAGAGAAAAGAATTATCTAAATATCTATCTTCCCACTACAGTCCTTGTCAACTTTTATTCAAATGAAATAAGAAAACAGATGTGCAAACACCTTAGAACCAGAAAGGGCTGTACAAATTTAAATTATTTTTATTCGTCGTCTTTTTAGATTCCATCATTTGTGAAAAGAATTCCATTTCTTTCTTATAACTGGGCCTCACAAACACTGCAATGGTGTGGGAAAATCAATGGAGGTTTTAAGGCTTCTGGCTGTTGGGGAGATGACTAGCAAGTGGTGTGAATCACAGTTTATGAGGTCCTTTCTTTGGAAGCTTTAGTTTTTTTAAGAAAGTTGGGAGGAGTTGGGAGGGAGATAGAAATCTGCAAAGGGGCCTGAGGGAGATCAGTGCCTGCTGTCTGGACATCACCTTAGCGTTGAGAAAGCTTTCACTTCCCACAGAGCCCCCACTTCACCCTCAGAGAAAGTCTAGGAGGAAGGGGAGTGCTGACCTCCTCCATCATCTTGTTATGTCAGCGACTTTCAGCCTTTATCATCTTGTGGCACACATAAACTAATTACTAAAATTCGGCAGCACGCCAAACTATGTATTTTTGCCAATCTGACAAAAAACGGTATCATTTTGATTCATTCACAGTGGATGGGTATTGTTGTGTTGGTTGTTGTCATCTCTTTGACAGTCCAAGGAAAAAGAGGTCAGTGCCTCCGACTAAACAGTCAGGTATTGCAGGTTTTAAAAATTCTGGCAGCACAACAGTGTGCCATGGCACCCTGGCTGGAAATCACTGCTTTATCTGTTCAGTGCTGAGCAGCCAGAGGGAACCTGAATTTACCCACGCTTTGGTCCTGGCCAGGAAATTATACCCATTCCTTAGATAAGGTGCCCGTTCCTTAGAAAACACGCAGCTAGAAAAGCCCGATTCTAATTCAGAGCTGGGAAAATGTGAGGGGAAAGCATTTTCTTCCCTTGTTATGGAGAATATAATAAGAGAAGGAGAAGTTCGTGATAAAATATAATATTTCCAATGTTAACTTTTTCCTTTGCATTCTAAGACAGTATTGAGAACATGGGGGTGGGAGAAAGAGTATAAAACTTAATTCTAAATATGTATGACATTTATATGTAAGACAGTATGTTACACCTGCAAAAAAAAGTTTCGGGACTTAAATGCCATCCTTAATGCCATTGATGAATTTAGCTTCAAAATTAGGAAGCTAAATTAATCAATTTTGAACAATTCCATGCAATTTATCATTTTAAAAGTAAACACTATTCTTAGTGTTAGGACTTACTTGAGAGTAATCCTGCCCACCAGAGCCATTCCTTGAGGTAAGAATGTCCACCTTGACCTAGGAAAGTAATAAAAATTTAAATTAAATTATAAAGTGAAGGAAGAAGGTTTGGAGAATTGATTTCTAGGTACCGGAATATGGTCGGAAGAGGTGAGCGTTAAGACCAAGTGAGTATATGTGCTCTTTTAACTTACTTACTTGACCATTTCCAAAGATCTTCCAACACTTTCCATTAAATTTTAAAATTTTTTACCCATGTCATTTTCTTTTTAGTTTAAAGGTGTTTCCATATAGCTATTTGTTATTGTTTGGTCAATCCAGATAATCTCTTCCTTTACATAGAATAGTTTCTTCCTTCATCTTTATGCTTAGAGAGGCCTTCTTTTAGTTTTCTCTTTTTTTAAAGATTTCATTTTAACTGTAAACTATGTAGAATTTATTTGGATGAATGGTATAAAGTCGCACTTTTGTATTTTTCCCCTCTAATTTTTGACAATTTTCTTAATACTTTTGATTGAATAATAAATCCTTTCTCCAGTGAATTAAAATGCCATTTAAAAAATCACACATTAAATTATTGTATGTACTCGGGACCCCTTATACATTTTTAATTATCTTTTATTATTTTTATCTATCCTTTTAATGCCAGTACCAAGCTGCTTTAATTAGGATAGCATTATAGCATGTTTTATTTTCTGATAGTGCAAATCTCCACTCAATAGTACTCTTATAAACCTGTTTGCACAATTTGTAGTCATTTATTTTTCCACATGAACCTTAGAATAATATTTAGGTCTGTTATAATATTATTCTCGATAAGAATGAATGTGAATATCATGGTTAATGAAGGGGAGTCAAGCAGAGCTGGTCAGCATGTGAAATGTCAGTATCCGTAGCAACCTAATTCTATTGCTATCCATTTGATTTAACAAATATTTACTAGGCGGCAAACACAATGCCAGGGAAAACTCCTGTTCTTGTAAGTTTGCTATCAATAAACAAGTAAACCTGTTGACAACAAGTAAATAAATGTACAATGATAAATTACTCTGGATGCAATGAAGCACACCATTAGAGCTATGACAGAGAATGACAGAGCACGCTGGTGTGGGAGACCTGCCCAGAGAGAGTGGCCCAGGGAGGCCTTTCTGGGGTGATGATATTTAAGCTGAGATCTCAAGGATGAGTCGGCCAAATGAAGGGGAGGTAGAAAAGAGTTCCAGGCGAAGGGAAAAAACCTTGAGGTGGGGAAGAACTCTGTATATTCCAGGTGCCAGAGGAAAGTAGGCAACTGGGAGCATAGCAGAGATGAAGCTGGGGAGAGAGCAAGGGCCGATTCACACAGGAGGTCAGAGGCTGTGGGGGGATGTTAGACTGTATTCTGAGTACAAAGACACTCTAATGTGTTTGAAGCAGAGTGGCATGATCTGATTTTGACTCCTGAAACTGCAGAATAAAACTATGAAAAGAAGAACCCATACTACACTCGAAACCTCTTGAAGCAAGAATTTTAGACTCTCTGTAAGGGAGACCCAGCTGGCTCAAACCTGGAAACTGCTGAGAAAAGAACTGCTAAGATTGGAGATAGAAGCTACAATAAATAAAAGCAGTAAAATATTATTAATGTAGCATTATGATCTTACATGAGGATTATTTCTGCAGTTAGAAACTTGAATTTGTTAGTTGTATTCATTTCTTACCAGCTCTAGTAACACCCTTGTTGGCCAGTTGCAAAAGGCCCTTCTTTTTTAGTATGAAGCTGGAGCCAATAAAAATACTGGAACTTACTGCCAGTACCAAGCCCACATAAAGACTGTATTTGTTTTCTACATTTGCAGAAATGCTCAAGCTGGAATTCAGGTCCCTGTAGAGGACAGGAGCAGCCAGCAGCTGTGACACATTTGTGATCTCACACCAAGCCTGGGAGGAGTTTGGACAGACCAAGGACAGCACATAGCCTGGAAAAAAAGAGAGAAGGAAATGTCAACAAACAAAGAGGAGATGCATTCGTGTTTACTCCCCTTCTGCAAGAAAACGAAACCTGAGTGGATGGTCCCGAAACACCATTTTTTTTTACTGTGTAAAGGGAAGCGCCCAGCAGGTAGTCTGTAGACCTGTGGATGTGTTCAGTTTGGCTCACAGGATCTTAAAAAATTTTAAAAATTTGTTTAGTTGTTATCATCTAGATATGAGAGATTGTGCATGAGAGTCTGGGTTTCTCTTATAAATTGGAAAATCTTGGTGATACTTGGTTCTAGAAAAACGGTAACCTGCTCCAGCGAAGGTAGCTGTTTAGACCTGGCTTACCCTCAGAAATTCATCACAGTCCCCCCACATCCACGGCACTCCATATTATCAGCCTGTCCGCTGGAAAGCAGTATTTGTGACATCTGAATGTAGGGAGAGGGCGCAGCAACCCCACTGGTTTAGAAATCATTGTGTTACAGGAAATGTATCTAACCCATTTGGTGGTGTATGAATTGTGCATTTAAAAGATTTCATTTTCTGCCCTGACTGGTGTGGCTCAGTGGATTGAGTGCTGGCCTGTGAACCAGAAGGTCACTGGTTTGATTCGCAGTCAGGGAACATGCTTGGGTTGCAGGCCGGGTCCCCCATTTGGGGGCATATGAGAAGTAACCACACACTGATGTTTCTCTCCATCTCTTTCTCCCTCCCTTCCATTCTTTAAAAATAAATAAATAAAATCTTTTAAAAAAATTTTCATTTTATGTACCGCTTTGCCTGAAGAGAATGATTTTTCAAGTCTATGCAATCCACCTTCTCCTAAGTAAAATAGAATCTAAGAGAAAAATGAATTAACTGCCACCAGGCTTTTTTCAAAGAATAGGATTCAAATAAGTATGTAAACTATTGAACCAGGCCCATGATTAAATAAGTACCTTGGAATTTTGAGGCTAAACACTAAAATGCAAAATTGAAATATTTTACACTATATTATGAACTTTTTAAATCTGTTCTCCACTTAAAAAGCTGTCAACGGTAACATTGAGGCTAGATTTTCTGACTGTCTTCTCAACTTTTTTTCCTTCTAAAGCCGTATTTTCCCATTATAAATTACCCTATATAAAAAAGGGCAAAGGAAAATTAATCAAGTATAATTTTAGAATTCAATAATAAAATCAATTTTACATCTCAAAAATCTTAAGAAGGTATAACTAAAACAAAACAAAGCAACAAAATCAGTTTGATCAAATGATGACAAAACTTTAATTGGATGAATATGTCTCTGGCAAAACATTATGAAGTCATCTGAATTTTGCCACATATAAAGTGAAGAAACAACCATAAAGTTCACATCTAGAAAAAGGTCAAATGATTGAATTTAAGCTTTTCATGATTATTATTTCATTTATCTCTGCAACTTGAAAATCGATCAACTTTGATCCAGAGATATAGGATAAATTCTGAGACAAAACTTCTAAATATTCTGAGAAGAATTATGTAATTTCAAGGATATTCTTATCTTGGACAGATTTTCAGTCAGGTTATTTTAGTAAGAACTGCAGTAAATTTTCAAACAAGCTAGCCCTTAGCAATCTTGTTCCGGGCACTGTTCATTTCATTTAAACCCCAAGAATGGAAAGTAATTTTTAGTAGTTAGAATTTCGAGTGGTTTAACTCTTGAGGAAACATGTGACCTGACTTCCCAGTGAATTCCATGGCTGCATTGCTGTCATCTGCTATGCAGTTAACCATTCCAAAACTTCATCTCTGAAAACAGTGTGGGTGGATCTCATTCCAGTGGAACAATATTCTTTTTAAGCTGTGGACATAGCAAAATGTTTCTGACATTTTAGGAGGTGTGGGAGCAGAGGATGATAAGGGAGAGCAAATAATTTTTGTGGCATTCTGCAAGTTCTTATTTTGAGTGGCAGACATCAATGCTGCATGTTTTATGGCAGGAGAAATATTAAAAATCTTGTGTAGTTACTGACCTCAGAACTAAAATTATTTTGTGTTTTGGGTGTTTGTTAAGGAGAGAGCAAGCCTACAGCAGATGGGACTGAAGGAGGGAGTGAATGGTGAGTTGGTGGGTGTGGAGCATAGGGTAGCAGGGGTGTGTGGGCAGGGACTTTTCAGTGTGTCAGAGGAATTAGAGAGATCTCCAAATCAGAAGTGGCTTTTTAAGATCTGTGTGAGCAAAGTAATTATATAGGGAACTGAATCCAAACTGTAATCAACATAGAAAGAGAAAATCTATTACATTCACTATTTTTCATGTTAATAGATACTGTCCGTCATCCTCTGAAGTGACTACTGATTTATACTCCTGCCAGCAGGGAGCATACATTACTTCTTTGATGATTTTGTTATTTATTTTTCTAAATATCGAGTAATTGATATTTAGGAAGTATGTGTCAGTTATAAAGAAAAACAATTCAACAGACACCAAGGAATCAACCACCCAATTTAAGAAATAAAACAGTACTCCTCAGAGGTAATGACCATCCTGATTTTCTATTGAACATTCCTTTGCTTAAAAAAATCCCCTACATGATTATATCTTCAAGTAATAAAATGTTTAGTTTTGTCAGGTTTTGCACAGATAAAAATATGATTATAGACTATGCATTCTTTGGTGACTTGTTTTTGAGATTTACTGATATACATGCATATGTCTGCAGGTTTTGTTTTTTCCCTACTAGTCTATAGAATCCCACTGTATGTCTGTCTTATAATTAATTTTTGTTTTATTGTTGGTGAACATTTGGGTAATTTACACAGTTTTTGCTTTTATAAACAGTACTGATAATTCCTCAAATATGTCAAACTATATGTAATTGATATCTGACAATTTTTGATGTTACAGAAATAGCAGTTTCATATGGTTCAACTTAATACATATCTTCTATGTAGAGGTGTGAAAGTTGACTTCCGTAACAAATAATGTTATATTTTCTATAGGAGTATATGACACTCCCCTTAAGTTCTAATACTATCTATAATGATGGGCAGGTTGAGTAATCACGCCTGGCTTCAGTTTCATTAGCTCTAAAATGAGGGAGTGGAACTTGATTCTGAAGATGCCTTCTACAATTGGGTGGTTTGACTGTAAGCTGTCTTTGTTCCCAGGGTAATTTATTGATGATCCTGGTAGCTCATAAATATTGCTGATGGACCAGGTCTAAACTCAGGTACTTGTGGCTGGAAGACATTTTAAAGAAACTGATGCCAGGATATTAAGTGACTTTCCAAAGTTGTGTAACTGCCCAAACCAAGGCCAAGTAACCCAATTCCCCAGCTAGTATTTTTTCTATTTCTGTAAAGTGAAACCATAAAGTACAAACGAAACCAGATAAAAATTATTATTAATGCTTATACAAAGATAAACTACTTTGAATAATTTGTTACAGTACAATTTGCTTACAGAGATCAATTTAAATTGTTCAGTTTATTATATGAAGTAGAATATCCAGATTCTAAGAAGTCAGTGATTGCATAAAACTACATTCTTAATTATTGCAAGGTATTTTTAGTTTGAGGAAAAATCATTGTTTCACTATCAGTTCTATAGGTTAGCTTAAATTCAGCAAATATTCACTCCTTTATCCTCACGATGTGGGCTGAGTATCCCTCCCCTGATGTCAAGATGGAATTGAGTTGGTGGCCAATGGGATGCGAGCAGAGGTAATATGTGGAGAGGGTCCAGATTTGCTCATCTTTTTGGGTTTATTCTCTTGAACCAGGTAGTAATAGAACTACCCTGAGGAACTGCTGCCCCTTCAGCCCGAGTCCCAGAATAAAAATACAGGGAGCAGATCTGACCTCATCCCACTCTGACAGTAGTTAGTCAGTTATTAACAAAGGAAGGGAGCAAATGGAATAAGATATTAAGCCTGATTAATTAGGAAGGAGCAGCTTCACAGACACTCCGAAGGGACATAATCCCTGAGTAGGCAGGAAAGACAGGCTTCCAAACTTACTCAGGGAACACCCAGCCAGTTTCCCCAGATTAACTAGGGTTGGGGGGGGTGGGGGTGAAGGGAGGATAAACAGCAAAAGGGAAATTTCTCTGCTGTGGCATGTCCAGTAGAAGAAGCCAGATGACACAGCAAAACTACGAGGCATGCACAGTAGGAGTGAAAATGGCAACCACAGAGGGGAGGAGTCTAGCCTGGGAAAGATATGAGAAAGGATCAGGGCAAAAAACTCCAAAAAATCCAAGAAAGCCCACTCTTGTCTAAGCCCTCAAAAATATAATTTTGAAAAGGCACCTTTCAGTAGCACCTACGTTCCCTGTGTCTCTCTTCAGCAGCCACGCGGGCCGAAGCGGAGCACCCATTGTGGGCCAGATGGGAATGGACACTGTGCTGGACTACTGGGGCCTCAGGTGCCAGGCTAACGGTGGAGCAGCTCTGAGTCCTGGCCCTCCTCCTGGGCTTGGGGGAGATGAGAGTGGGCCTGCCGCCCCAGAGCCTGGACTTCTTCCACAGCAGATGGAGCTGAGCCACCTGGTCCTGGACGAGACACTGGGCACGGTGTACCTGGGGGCCGTTCTGTGTTTTCACTCTAGCAAATATTGCCACTACCCTTAAATGCTCCTATGTGAATATCCCTGAAATGCATTTCCTGTCATATCATGGAAGACTCCTATTTTCTCCAGCAACACCACAAAAAGAAGCTAAATTCTGCTGGATATGTAGCCAGGTGCAGAGACACCTGGGTGAACCCCATTTATATTAGTCAACCATCAGCTTAACTACAAACACTAAGTAGAAATATATAGGGTAGGGCAAAAGTAGGTTTATAGTTGTGAAGATGTGAAGCAGTTTATTATTGTATTATTTATTAATTATTGTATTATTTTCCATACAAACAACTGTTAAGCCTACTTTTGCCTGACCTGTATGATTATTGTTTTAGCCATTGAGTTTTCGGTTTTGTGTTATGTAGCAATAGCTGACTGATATACCTGCCCGTTCATATTAGCAAAGGAAAGAATGAGTGAAATGTCTTTGTGTCCCTAAACTTATTCTGCAGATATCAACCCGTGTGAATCAGATTATGTCACTTCCCTGCTTAATTCCACCCCCTCCCCCCATCATGAATTTTTATTGTAATTGTAATAAAGTCTGAACTCCCGATCCTGGACTTTTCCTAAAACTTTACATGGTCTGAATCTTGCATACCTCTGACATTATATTGTATTACTCCAGTTAACTTTCTCTCCCATTCTCTGAAACAACACTAGTTGTCTTTTCACTCATTGATTCAACAAATATTTACTGAGTATTATCTGTCAGGCATTTGCTAGAAGCTGGGACCCAACAGTGAACGAAAGAACATTCATACACTCTTACAGTCATTCTAATGAGGGGAAATAAGATGGACAAGTGAACTAATACTACATAATACGTTGAGTGCCATGGAAAGCAGTAAAAGCAGCGTAAAGAAATACTTTTCTTTTTTTAAACACGTTATATGGAAAACCTCTCTGCCAAGTGCAAAAGCAAGCATCTTGAGGTGGCAATGTGCTTAAGGGGTTGGAGGAACTGCAGCCAGGCTGGCTGGCTGGGGTGAGAGATTAGGTTGAGCATAGCAGGGGGCAAGATCAGGTGAAATGAGCCTTTAAATAAGTAGGTCCAATCTTGTCATTTCACCTTCCCAACTTCTAGAATGGCTTCCCTTCTCATTCAGAAAAAAAGCCAAAATTCTCCCCACAGTTTACAAGGGTCTATCAGCGATCTGTGCAACTTCATTCCCTGCTATGCTTTTTTTTAGTTCCTTTCATAGCCTCGGTTCCTTCTCACCTTAAAGCTTTAAGTAACCTTTACTTAGCCTAAGTAGTGAAGTAGTGACTGGCATAGCTAGGTCCTCCTTGTCACTAAGCACTCTCTTAAAATGCCACCTCTGCCTTCCCAATCTAAAGGAACTTCTCGGTCAAGTTCCATCATATTGCCCTATTTAATACTACCAAACAAATGTCTTACAGTTTAATTATGGCTTTATATATAACAGTATCACATATCTGTATGGGTATTTCATTAATTCATTCAACAAACAGTTGTTGAACACCTACCATGCAAGGCACTATGGTAGATACTCATTTATTCTACACTTAGCAAATTCTCCCTGAACACTTCCTGGGCGCCATGCCCTGTTCCAGGAACAGGCAAGATAGTGATCAACAGGGCAGGTGAACCGGTCCCTGTTCTCATGCAGCTGATGATTTTAGTGAGAGAACAAACAAGTGAACAGGAATAAAGGGCGCAGAACAGGGATGAGAAGTAACTTTGAGCAAATGTTGAGCAGAGTAAGAATGAGAAATAATTTTGAACAAATTTGGAAATCAAGTCATAATAAACATATTTTCATATCGTATCTGATAGGGCTGGGGAAAAAGCCCATTATTTCGATGAACCAAAATAAAATTGAAAAGACAATGTGGACTTTTCTAAAAGTTGAAGACCTGTATCTCTAAACAAGATCTTCCCAACATCACCATGTCTGGAGGCCAGAAGTGTAAGAAGACTGTTAACCACCAGACTTCCCACTAAACTGCTGTTTCCACTTTACCATCTGAGTGTTACTGAACTGACAAAATTGTTAAAGATAAAATCCCCTTAAAATTAATAAAATGATTAAAGAATGAAGATGCAGGAAAGGAACCTAAAAATAATACTTTAATAAGCATGCTTCTATAACGAGATTTCTAAACCCTGATACAGTTCATATTAAATATTAAACTATACAATGAATAGCATGCTGTTTTCTGAACGACATTTAGTGGAGAATTTTTACTACCTGTAACCTTTAAGTGCTTCACTCCTTTACTACCTTTAGGCACTTCTGAATTTCAGCACTCAGGAAAAATATGGAAGGCTAGAAAAACAACCTGTGCTTTTAAACTTCTAGTAAAAATCTGGAGGAAATCTTTTTTAGTTCAACATATAAACTGTTAGATTTTATACAGAAAATGCAGCTTGTCCTGAAAATAAAAGTTGTGATCATTTGGAATTTTGAGTAGTAATGTTTACGATGTGATGTTTTTAAAGAGTAAAATCTCAGAATCATTAAAACGTACACCGCTGCGCCAAGAGGCCAAAGAAAGGGGACGGGCACCTACAGAAAACACAAAGGCCAAATAATTTTGTGCTTAGCTTGATCTCTCATGATGAAACCTTATGCAACCTGGGCTTTGGTTTCTGTATCTGTGAGAGGGATGCAATGACTACCTAAAAAACTCACAGAGCTTAATATGTGTAAGGGTAAACTGACATATTTTTATGTTAACCTGCTTCTAAAATTTATGATTATATACATGAAAATGGGACTTGTCCTAATCAGTATAAGAGAGATACAGCCAGTTCTCAAAGAGGGGCACAGTTCCTTAATTTCCTTCTCTCAAAACCATGAAGACAGGCTGAATCAGCTCTGAATACAACCTATGTCATTTTTCACTCTGCTAGTCGGCTGCACCCCGGGAAAGCGGCTCACTCAAACAAAACTTTGAAAACCATTGGATCCCTCTCCTCCTCCAACTCTCTCTACTGCCAAAACCGGTCTTTCTATCCGTGGTGTCTCCTGGCATATAGTCAGTTGGTGCATCACAGGTGATGGGGGTATTTCTCACATTCTATTTTCATCATGCCATAGTTTTACATTAATAAAGCTCTATTGGAGTTAAATTAAGATCTGTAGAATTGATAATATAATATAAAAATCCTAAATTAAAAAAAAAACCCTCCATATGTGTTTAAATTTAGTTTTTGAGATAATTTTGGATTAGAAGGCCTTTTCAAGCATTTATAATTTTCAAAGTAAAAACCACACTAGGGGGTTAACTTTTTCTGATGGAAGCACAACTGGAATGCTCTATCAGATCCTATGATGGACTCCTTTTCATTTGGGTCTCAGCTCACAAAGGAGTCTTCTCTGCATACCCAGTCTGCACATCCCAATTCTCTCAATACATTATCCATGAAACTCAACACTGTTGTCCTTTTTTTATTCATTTGTTTCTTGCATATTATCTATCATCTAGACAGTAAACTGCATGGGAGCCGGGACCTGGACCTAAACTCTAGGACCAGGCTGTCTTGCAAATTCCTCTGTACGAGGCCCTGGGCCAATGCCTGGCACATGGGACTCATTAAAAATGAGCCTTTACTCCATGTCAGGCTTCATATGTAATCCCGCCCACTTCTATTTGTCACAACTGTACAGTGTAAGAATTATTCCCAGTTTATAGAGGAAGAAAGACTCAAGGAAGCTAAATTATAGCTGAGAAGACTGATGCCCAAACCTAGTATCTTCCCACCACTTCTGACAATGCAAATTCTGGGTTCTCCCACCTGTCTCCCACACAATTAATTGCCACAATTAACCACAGGTATTAAGCACTGAGCTTGAATATTTCTTGTTGGAACTAAATGTATTAGCTAGCAAAGCAGGAAAAACATCCTGCTTTGCTAGGACCTTCAAACAAGCTGGTGTAATCCACACGCCCTCTTTACAGATCCTTGGGTAAACAAGGGTGGATGGGTTAGTAACAGTCTGACTTAACTGGTTTAGGAATTATTTAGACAAAGGTCACACAACATCACTATCTAGGAAATCTAGATCCAGCTACCTAAGCAACCACTTCCAAAATCTCTGCTTTTGAATAGTGTGTGAATTGTTCCAGACCTTTTCTCTCTCTTAGTGTCCCTTTTCTCTGTCGCCATAGTTTCGACTTTTGACTAGTTCACTGCCTAAAATCAACAACGAAAAATCCTCTCCGTGTCCAGGAATAAGCTGGAGGGACCAGGAGGAGAGAAGACGGGGAAAGTCGCCAGCAAATTTGGAAAGGTATATAGTTCTTGTCACGTCCCTCACTGTCCTTACCCTCCTTAACATCCTCATCAGATAAGTTAAATATTGTCTTTCTCCTTGAAACTGTGGAAACCATCACAAGTTCAGTTGATCCACACCTTTCCTGTCACACCTACCGCCCCCATTTCCGCCCCCCCCCCACCCCCGTGCCTTCTTTTATTGGGACTCACACACGCCTTGTGAGTAGAAAGGTTGCCAGTGTTGCAAGTACCTGGGGTCGGGTGGGGACTGAGACTGCAGCCCAGTAAGCAGTGAGAGACCTATGACTGCACCCAGTTCCGGTCTCCTCTTACGTGGGGCTCTCGCTTTACGCGGCTGCGATGTGACTACACCGAGTCAGACTAGAGGCTGGTGAGGCAGGGGACGTTTTCATCTGGAAGTGAGAGAGGAGCGGGCGGCCCAGGAGGGCCCAGCGTGCTCCCTCTCGGTCCAGGATGCCTGACCTTCCACGGCGTTTGGCCCTGGCAGAGCCAGCTCAGGGTGCCACACGGGACTCTCACCAGGTTCCCGGGCACGCCCTCTGCCCACAGGGTGGTGTCAACAGCGGACTCTGGAAGTCAGTCTGAGTCAGTGGAAGCATCTTTCTCAGACGAGACTTGGGAGTGTTTCCACTGCATCCTGAGTTTCTCTGTCACGAGACTAAGCACAGTGTAATTTACCTACAACTGCCTCCCAGAGCAGAGTGGGAGCTACGTATGTCTTGTTCAACTGATTCAGGCTTTCCCAAAGAGTCTGGCATATTGTAGGCACCAATAAATAGTTGCCGCCTCGTTAGCTGGGTGACTGGCTGAATGAATGAATTGTTAATGCATGATGAATGAATTAAGAGTGGCGAATTACCCAGGACCGCCCACGTGTTCTCGTAGCCACCCAGATGCCAGGACCCCTGGCTGGGGCATACACTCACCTTCTCGGCAGGGCTCTCCGGGCGGCAGCCTCACCTCTCCCCCCATGTCCACCAGACAGGGTTTCCCAGGCGTAGGCGATTGCTCCTTACCCTCCTGGACTTCTCCTCCCCATGGACCTGCGCTCCCACGGAGCAGCAGCTGCGGTGTCCCAGTCTTTTGTGAGTTGACCCCGCCCCCAGGCAGCCTCAGCCAATGGAGATGGCTGGGTGGGGCTTCCGCACGAGTCACGCCCCTACGTCCTGGGTTGGGTTGTAATTCTCGGTGGAAAGCGGAGGCTACCTACCTGGTCTCACGTGTATGAATGGCGGAATCGCCCACTGCCACTCCTAACCACTGTTGAAGCCGCGCAGTAGCAAAGCACAGACACACCTCACAGGGTGAAGGCATCTCTTGGAGCTTGGGGACCACCGAGCCAACTCTCGGAAATTTATGGAGCATAGGCTGTGCTGAGGCCCCCTTCTGGCTCGCGGGTATCGAAACGTCTCCTGCTGCTGGATTCTGAGCGCTCTGCTTTGTATGTTAGAAGCTTTGTATGGAAAGTTGCTGGCCACTGGGATTCTGTTCTGATTACCATGCTAAAATGTATTCCGGGGCTTTAGAACAGACTGTGCCCTTCTGTGCTATTATCAGCTTCTCCCACGGTCCTTAGACTTCGAACTGGTGCCCCTCCACCCTCCTTTTACTTAGTCATGTAGGTAACTGCAATAAACGCCTAAAGGAAAGGCAACGTTCAAACTGAAACGACTTGTTCCTACAAAATAATAGTAGTTCACATTTATGATATTCTTGCTTACCATGCATATGTAGGCCCTTTATATGCATTAACTCATTATATCTGACAACATAGTCTACTAATCCATAGTTTATAGAGGCAAAAAGTGAGGTTAAGCAATTTAACCACTAGTCAGTCAATGGAAGGCTTCAAAGCAGGTCGTTATACAATGTGAAATGGGTACAATTCCTGCTAAAACCCTCACCACAGGGATGGGGAGCCTTTTTGCTCTAGGACTTCAGTGAAGGAAATACTATCCGCTCACTTTATCTTTGTTCTAGGTAGTCATGAACAAACAGCGCTATTAACTTTATTACCTAAGAGGTTCATAGCAGAGGCTTCAATCTTGCTTGACTTGTTCTTCCGCTGATGAGAAGAGTTAATGATCTGTCAACATAAAACAAGGTAACACACATTCATATGTGTGACCTGGTGGAGAAGGAATAGCATGGGGAGTGGAATAGGTGAAGGTTGTAATGGAGGGAGATTTATGCCAAATTTGGATAACAAGTCTTAAAACTTAGATTTATATTTAAACATTTTGTTTGGACATCAGATTTAAATTTTCACCTTTATCAAAGATTGGTGATAATAGTAAATGTGATCTGAAGTATTACTTATTACTTATGTATTTAACCAACACCTAAATTGCACTTATGTGGGCCAGCACTATTCTAAACACTTCGCAAATATCATAATATTTCTAAATCATCATAATAGATAGGCACTATTACTAATCCCCCCTTTGCAGATAGGAAAGGGAGGCAGTGAGAGAAACTAACTTGCCTGTGGCCACACAGCTAGTAAGTGGTGGAGCAGGGATGCTAACTAAGGAAGTCAGGCTTCAGAGTCTGTGCTCCTAACCCATTTGCTAATTGGATGTTTTTAAAAAACGGATATTTAAAAAAACTAAAAGTGTACTTTTGAGATAATTTTTTTTATGGAACTCAAATTTCAGATTCTAATTAAAAGTCTATTTTAGGTAGGAGGTACTTTGTTGTAATTCTTGTTTTTCCATTCCAGAAATAAACAGAAAAAAGTATTTAAATTTATTTAAGATCACTACTTTCTTGGTTTAAATGTTGCTTATCAGACCTTTATGATGTATTTTCCTTCACTGCTTGTTTGTAGATGACTTTGAATATTATGCCATTATATTGAATAGCACCATAAACTGTCATGAAATGATACTAATTTTGAAGATTATTATTCCTAATAGAAAGCATGGTGTTTATTTAACAAAAAGAACATTCAAAAATCTCCAACTGGTCCACTCAACAACTCTGGGAATATTCCCTTTTTTGGAGGGTAGAGGGAATATTCTTTTTTGACTTAAAACTTAGGATTGGATAATAAATGTGGTCCTTCAAAACATCAGCTCCTGTTTTATTGGTCTTTATTGGTATAGACTCAGTAGTGATGGTCAAAATAATGAACAACCTGTAGAATCTCAAGGCCTCAAAGGGACAAAGCCACAGGTTCTTTGAACAGTGCAGGGGATCTGGGAGGGTCCCTATTGTGTGAAGCTTTAACCCTTCAGTTGCTAGATTGTGGAGAGGTCTAAGGTTCCCTGGGCAGGGATGGGGTAAATAGGCAGTGGCGGTGGTTGTTAGGGAGGGGACTTGAGACTATTTGCAGAAGTTACATTGTGTCAAGTCTACAATTGGGAATTCATGATTTCTTATTTTTTTCTCAATCAGTCTAGATAAGGAGGTCCTCAATTTTACTAATTTTTCCAAAAACCATCTCTTACCTTTATTGATTTTCTTTACTAATTTTAAAAATTTCATTGACTTCGGCTGCTGTTTTTATTATTTCCTGTCTTCTACATTGAATTTAATTTGCTTTTCTTCCTTGAGCTTCTAAGGTGGAAACATAGATCATTGATTTTAAACCTTTATTCCTTCTAATACAAGCATTTAAAGCCAAAGTTGCCTTCAGATACTGCTTTAGCTGTATCCCACAAATTTTGCGATGTTGTGTTTTTATTATTCTTTAGTTCAAAATACTTTGAAATTTTCCTTGTAATTTCTTTTTTTGACTCATGGATTATTTAGGAATATGTTACTTGGTTTCCAAATTTGGGGATTTTTCAGATATTTTTCTGTTATTGTTTTCTAATGTAATTCTGTTTTGGACACTGAACATATTCTGTGTAGTAACGGTCCTCTGAAATTTATTGAGGTCTGGATTATGATCTATTTTGGTATTCACCAAAATTGATAATTCCAAGTGAAATTGACAAGAATGTATATTCTGTAGTTGTTGGTTATAGCGTTTTCCATAGGTCAATTAGGTTCAATTGATTGTTCAAGAAATTTAGCTTATTATTGACTTTTAAATTTGTTCTGTCAATTATTGAGAACAAAGTGTTAAAATAACCTGTACTTGTCAGTGTGTGTATAAGTTTAGTGCTGCTGCTGCTAGCTTTTGCTTCCTGAATTTTTGAAGCTTTGTCAATAAGTGGATGTACAAGTTGGACTGTTATGTCTTCTGACTGAAGTGACGCTTTTATCATCATTAAATGTTCCTGTTTATTTCTGGTAATATTTTTTTATTTGATTATACTTTGATATTAATATAGCCAAACCAGATGTTTTATTATTAGAGTAATACCTTTATTATTAGAGCTATATATACCCTTAACCTCTAACTTCTCTTTATATATTTTTTAACTTTAAAAAATATTATATGTTATTGTTTAAAACTGATTTTTTGTGCTTTGGCCAGTGTGGCTTAGTTGGAACATTGTCCCATAGACCAAAAGGTTATGAGCTTGGTTCCCAGTCAGAGCACATACCCAGGTTGCAGTTCTATCCTGGCTTGGGGTGCATACCAGAAGGCAACCAATCCATGTCTTTCTCTCTCTCTCTCTCCCCCACACCCTTCCTCTCTAAAAAGGGGGGGGCTTATTCTTGTAAGCAGTATGTAGATGCACTTCACTTTTTTAACCAAGCTGTCAGTCTCTGATTTTGATTAGCCATTTAGTGTGTGTATGTGTTTTGTCATTATTGATGTAGCTGGATTAAGTACTGAATTTTTTTTTAACATTTCTTATAGTGTGGATTTACTAATAAGAGGTCCTCTTCATTTTCCTTGTCTGAAAAAAAATCTTTATTTTGTTTTTATTTTTGAAGGCTAGTTTTCTCTGTTACAGAGTGTAAATTGACTGTATTTTCTTTCATCACTTTAAGGATATTATTCCATTGTTTTTAGCTTACATCATTCCTATTATAAGACTGACTTTTCATTCGTTTCCTGCCCCTGCCCCCCACCATGGTATGTAACATGTCACCATGGTATGTAACATGCCTATTTCTCCCCTTTGGCTGTTGGAAAAAAATTACCACTTATTTTCAGTAATTGGGCTTTTAATTACCTTGGTATGATTTTATTTGTGTTTATTCTGTATGGGTTCATTTGAGATTCTTGAATATGTGGCTTTATTCTTTACATTAATTTAGAAAATTATTGGCCATTTTCTTCAAATATTTGTTTCTACCTCATCCCTTCTAAGACACCAATTACACATATGTTGATCTGCTTGATATAGTCTCATGAGCCGTTGAGACTCTGATGTTTTATCTGTTTCAGTTCAGACAGCTTTGATTATTATGCATTCAAGTTTACTGACTGTATCTTCTGTGTTATCTACTCCACTGAATAGATATCTGGTAAATTTTTCATTTTGACAGTACCCTTTTAACTTCTAGAAGTTCAATTTGGTACTTTTTTATGCCTTTCATATTTGTTTGTTCATTATGTAGGTGTTTGATTTTGAAATCCTGAGCATATTTATAATAGATATTTTAAGGTCCTTGTTGCTAATTCCATCATCTCTGTCATTCTTAGGTCTGAAACTATTTACTGATATTTATTCTGGTTAAAGACCACATTTTCCTGCTCCTGTGTATGTCTAGTTATTTCTGACCGAATGTCAGACATTATAAGGTTAAATTGTGAAGATTTTCGATGTTGTTACCTCCCTGAAAGAGAGAAAGGGAGGTGAGTTACCTGGAGATTAGCTGGATCTTTTACAATTTTGTTTTAAGATTTGTTATATAGATTAAATATATCCTCTATCTTAGATATAATTTAGACCTACTATTAAAAGTGTGGCTTTCCTGTGTATTCTGTTAATCCTTGGGTCTTCAGTGAGATCGCTTCACTCTGACAGAAACTTGACTCTCCAAGCTCTGTGTGAACTCTAGTAATTATTTAACATTAAGTTCCCTGGCAGTGATACTCTGTATGTTCACCTAAAAGACCTGAAATTCTCAGATACAACCATATACTGCTACCTGATAGATTCCTTCCCTATTGTGAATTCTTGAGCCTTTCTGTATTTGATTATGTTGTTTAACTAGAAATTTGATGCTCTAACGGTGAATTATTGATTAATACTGAGCTCCAGGAACTAACTCTCAGTAAAATAACAATAATGTTAGTAGTTACTATAATTGAGGACCTGATTTGCACCAGACACTGTGGGAAGAACTTTACATAGATTATCTCTAATTACCATAACCTGATAAAAGGAATCCTTCATTATACTGATGAAGACAGCAGAGACTTAAGGAAGTTAAATAATTTGCCCCAAACCATAATGCTGTTGTTAATTGGCAGAGCTAGGATGCAAGGTCTACCTTAGTGGAACTCCAGTCTATTAAATTTCCAATATTCCAAGCAGCTATTAACTTCAAGTGCTACAATTTTCTTACTCAGTATAAGAGGATTAATCAAAATTCTATTAGTTTTCAAGTTCAGTTAAATTCAGACATAATAATAAATATTTTATTTATTTTAAATTGCACAATACTTTGTGAAGAATCATAATTTCAGTTACTATATAATGATGGTAACTTGGTATGCACACAACTCTGAGGGGTGGGATTGGAACTCTATAAGCTTTAATCTTCTACTTCATTTATCATTCAGTGGGTCTGGTTTTATAGGGTAGCTGCTCATGTTATATATTTAGTGACAAAACCAAAGTTACTTGAGAAGCTAAATTATAATCAAAGGTGGTTTGCCCATCAACAGAAATCTGCCCATGTAGATCTTCTACCTCATGTTTAGATATATCATTTAACTAAGAAATAGAGAAGTTATATAACTTGCCTTGGGTAACACAGCTAGTAAGTGGAAGAACTGGGATTTGAACCAGTGTATCTAATGTCCACAGCTGATATTCCTATCTATTAAGTTAAACAGCTTCTTTTAGCAAATAATCTTATGAATGCTCCATTGCCCACTGCTTGGCATGTAATACTATCCATTTTTTAAAACCATATAAGACCAACAGCATTTTCTCAATTTTACACATTTTACATATTTTAGACCCTAATTGAGTGTATACTAATGAATATATTACTACGTATTAGCTATTTGATAAGATGAATTGATGGAAATCATGGATCAACTCAGCAAATAACATATTTTTATGTGTATACAAAATTATGCTATAATATCATGGGGTCCTAGGTCCTCAAACTCTGCCAATGGAATTAATATGAGAACCTTTGCACTCAAAAGGCAGTGGAAAGCAGTTCTACTCTTTATCTCTTTATGAATATCGCTACTCTCTGAACTGCACAGCCCCCTTTTACTGTTGGTTGATCTTTATGAATAAAGTAAGCAGAACACAGTGTTTTTATTTATTCAGTTCAATGAATATTACTGAGACCCTGAGATACAACTCCTTATGTTCCAATCAGGACTCCTAATGTCCCTCTACCCTGTCTGTTCTTCTTGCTCTCCTTCCTGTCTCAGAAGATTGCAACCTCTTCTTTAGTTGCTTAAGTCAAAAAATCTAAAGTCATCCATAACTCCACTTTTTTACTCACAACCTATATCCATTCAATAGAAAAATCTGCTTTTATCTTTAAAATCTACTCATTCTCACCAGCTCCGCTTACACTGTCCTGGTCTGAACCACTGTCACCCATCCCTGAATTACTACAATAGCCTCCTAAGTGTTCTCTACATGATCTGTCCTCTAGGATCTTAACTCTTTCTCTTCCTCCCCTTGCTTCCTCTAACTTACCCACATGGTCTTCTTGCTCCTCTTTTACTGCTTCAAGCACAGTCCCATCTTTAGACTTTGCACATGTGTTCTTGCCAGGCAGGATCTCCCCCGCCCCCCAAATGGACATGGCTAACTGTCACTATTTTCGGGTCTCTGTGAGATGAGGCCCTTCCTGAATGCCTCATCTGAAAACTTCCACACCATTTTCTATTCCTATGTGTTGCTTTCTTTATCCTGTTACTGATTGCCATCTGACAGCTCTTTAGTGCTTTGTCTTTCCTACCTCCTTAGAATGTACACTCCATGAGGGCGGGACCTTTGTTTAGTTTACTATTAATTTCCCAGTGCTTAGAAGAGAGGCTGGCACTTAATAAATATTTGTTGATGAGTGGCATTAAACTGAACACTAGTGATACAGTAATGAACAACACAGACAGAGTCCCTGCCTTCATGGAATTTACAATTCTTACAGGGTTACATGACATTTCATCATTGTGGTTATGAATCCTGAGGAAGTAGCATTGACCACTCTGGCTGAAGGTCTTGGTATGTTAGAAGGCAGACTATCAAATATTTAGTAATTTTTTGGGATAACAGCCCAAATCTCTCAAATCATACACTTTTTCAAATGAATATACAAAAGAGTCAATGTCATGCAAATGAGCATCTATAGTTAGAGGCAGTTTTAATGGGATTATAAAGATCTAGAGGGAGCTGACTAAGCAAGACTGGGGACCAGACTAAAAGTAGCCTACTAAATAGATAATCCAATGTGGCTCTGTTCTTTCCACCAGTCAAGGTTACTGCAGGTCCCAGGAAAATAAATCCATTCAGATAGACTGAGCTAAACTATTTGCTCTTTGGAGGGGAAAACAAAACAAAACTAAACTAAACAAAATATACCTTACCCTATTAATCTTGGGTAAACTGAACAAATACCCTAAAATGTAGGTTTTATATATGAAACAACATTCCTACTTACCTTCAATTTCAGCAGAGATAATTTCCCCCTTCTCTAGTCTAGCTGCTTTCCTCCCAGACTCAGGGCTCCTTGCAAGTGCTTCCTCAACTCTTGATAACACTGTCTTGTAAGCATCAGTTCTTTAACCCATTTTCCTCCTCTGTACAGTCTAATTAAAAGGCTCATGTGTGCTTCCAGACCTCAGAACAGTGCCCAGCACACTGTGGTGCTCAGGAATTACATGTTGAATAGATGAACAAACATTTGAACTAATTCCATGCCTTAATGAAGGATTATTATTTCTCATTGTTAAGCAATTTTCATGCATAAAACAGATTTCCATTAAAAACTAAAACAAATTACTATTTCATTTGATCATACTTTGCTAGAATTATATAATAAATTATTGAGAAATGAGGTACAAATAATGGCTCTGTAACTTAACATAAGTTAGTTCTTTAATAGCCACCTGTACCTGCCTATCAAAAGACTCACTGCAACATACTGGTGAAGCCTAAATGATATGCCACAAAGCTCAGTTTAGGTGCAGTCCAAGAGCTCAGAGGACAGGGAAGGAAGAGAGGAAAAGAGAGCACATATATCAAGTGTCCTCTTATACACCAACACTGTGCAATATGTTATAATCTTTCCTCCATTTGTCCTCACAAAAACCTAATGAGGTAGGTATTATTTTTCTACTTTACAGATGAGGAAATTGAGAAAATTAAGTCATTTTCTCAAGACTATACAGTTAATAAGCATTATCCCAATAATTATACTACTCAGTTCATCCTTAATTATAGTTTTGGCGTGGGAAGAAAGTGCATGAAGGAAAGTGCATTTACGATGAGTTGTTCCAAAGAGGTAAAGAATTGTGTGTGTGTGTGTGTGTGTGTGTGCATGTGTGGCTCATTGGGGGACGAACTGGTTCATAATAAGTTCTATGAAGTTTTGTGATGTCAGTCAGGAGTTAAGTTGGCAAGAGGAAGAAAGGTTTATTAGAATCATTGTTCCAGTGATTTTATTTAATTCATTAAATCATTTAAGAAAGTTTCAGATAACAAGCAAACCATGGGAAATGAACATTCCATTTGATAAGAATAAGAAAATCATTTTGAAATACTTTAGACCAGAAGAAATATGTCCAGCAATAGGAAAACCAATAAATAAATTATGGAATAGTAGAATATGACAGAATACTATGCAGCTGTAAAAGGATGCTTTAGATAAACATTTAATAATGTAAACATATTAATAATATAATATTTTTTAAATTTAGAATAATTTTATTAAATATATATGAGTATAAACCAAAATGTTAATATTGATTATCCCAGAATGGTAAGAATATGTTCCTGTTTTCTTTTCATCCCATTTTATTATTGAAATTTTATGAAGCATGTTTTATTTTATAGTTAGAAAGTATGTTATTTAAAAATTCTATAACCCACAGGCCATTTTCCAGAAGAACTCGGTCAGTAGTCTACTAATTTCCTTTGCTAGGCATCTTGGGGTAGGTCCTCTTTTGATAGCTTCCTAATCTCACTGGGAGTTGCAGCCTTTTATCTGAAGCCATAAACATTACTGGGTTGCTCAATGGCTAATTATTCAGCAGGACAAATATTGAAAGTTCTGGAGAAAGAGAGTTGTGTTTTTGGAGCTAAAAGATTGAAATGAAGGCAGTTTGCTAAATGGAGACAGTATTTATTTCATGCCATTCTGATATTTAGCCATAAGCAAAAGTATGGTGGTTATGTAAATGGTCAATTGTTGCATTAAAAGTTCTTAGGGAAATTTACTTTTAGGTCATTAGAATAACTTTTAGAAACCAACTGGCCTATTGATTATTTTTTGCACATGTAAAGAATGAACTATTCTGTTAGGCAAGCTCAGACTCATCCTTTGTATTTCTTGATCAGATAAGTTTCAAACACGCAATTCTTCTACAGGATAAACAGGTCAACGGATAAGTAACTGCACTCTACTTGTATTTTCATAGTTTTCAATATGATGGCAGTATATTAAAATTTTAATTATGCTTTGTAAAAACCTAGACAGTTCTTTCAAGATTGTAACCCTGGGTGAATTGGGAGTATAGCTAATATAATTCATCAGGCAATATTACCTTTGGTTAATTTTACTTTCAAATTTGTCAAGAGGTATAGTTTTGAGACACCCCCTTTTATCTCTAACTCTCATACATATTAATAAGCTCTGTCTCTAACAAAGGATAATGAAGCTTTGGTCCCTGTTATTTTCATACGTATATAAATCCGTAAATCCACTACTGACTCATGAAAATCCTCCCTTGCCCGTGCCACAGAATTGTTTCTTTCCCTGGGAATGAGTATGAAAACTAGCCACTTGTGCATGTTTAAACAGAGGAAAAAGATCAGTATATTTATTATTTAAAAATAAGATCTGGATTTTGACTATGTCAAGATTTACACTATCTTCCTTTTTATTTTGGACACACCACTGATTTCCATTTCTAGAAGACACAGATGCATTGCTTAAGCAACCAAAGGTAAGAGTCCAGTAGTAACTACAGTAGTATTTCACATATGCTTACACCTTTGTTTTGATTTACTAACGCATCAGCATTTGCTCATTTTCCATGTTACATGCTTTCCAGTTACAGCTGATGATTGTATTCTTATTGACTTCTTTGTATTTTTGACAGATAGATGAATATTCTCCTAAAATACAATTTTAGTTTAACATAACAATAAATAAGGGCACGGCAATATGATTCTGCTAATCCGATTATCACAACATGGTAAATACTACCTGCTTTTTGCAAAATTTAAGTTCATTTTTAGAAGCCAAAAACACTAACTTTGGCAGGTGTGTCTTTCCTGAAAGGAAGTGTCTTGTACGGGTTTGCTTCTTCTTTGAAGTGTTTGAAGATAGAACACCATCAAATTCTTGTTGATCTTAACATGAAATTAACTCCTGAAAATAGGAGCCTCAACTCACTGAGAACTTCTTAAGGGTCAAGTGCTTTGTAAGCATTGTTATAACCTGCACACCCCCATTTGGAGATGAGTAAGTGGTCTAAAGAAATTAAGGGGCTCCCTCAAGCCAACTTGTTACTATGATGTAATGGGGCCAGAATTTAAATCACCTTGCCTTCTTCTAAGTCTTCATGGTACTTGTACACACTTTATATGTATACTTTTAAAAACTCTTATCAATTACTGTTGTGTTTTGTTTTTATAAATTTAATAACTACTCCTTATCATTTTTCTTGTGCCAAGATTACAGGACTTTAAATATTTGTGATTTTCTTCTCCATTAGAAAGTTAGACATTATGAAACCAAGCTTTTAAAATGTTCCTATCAATAAAGACACATCTTAAATAGACTTTTTACATTTTGACCATTTTTGTTTATGTATTCCTTAATTTGTTTGTTCTACTGCATTTATTCTTCCCATAAGTGTCACTCATTCGTGTCATTGTTAGATCAAGCAGGCAGACAAAAGAGGATGGAGGTGTGTGAAGCATGAGGATGTAAAAAAAAAAAAACCCTAATAGTTATTGACTGCACTTTATATCCCATGGAGTGTCATATTTGGGCTTGCTTCTTGTTTGAAGTATTTGAAGACAGAACACCATCAAATTCTATACCCTCTTTCTTCTACTCTTGGAATGCTTATAAATATTGATCACAAAAATAATCTCAGTAAGGCAAAAAATATATATATACAGGCTATATTCTCTGGCCACACAGTCAAATAAAGTTAGAGATTAATGTGAATTTTAAATTAAGGACCCTACCCATTAGAAATGGAAGAAAAAAGTGTGGGGAGAGAAAAAAAATGTTGAATAGGTCTTTAATTGAAGGTAACAGCAAAAAGACATTGCAGGTCTTTCTCTTTTTTTATGGAGGTAATTTTTAACCTATGAAGTTGATGTGTACTAAAAACTAAAAAGATAAATAGAAATTTTCTACAGGAAGAGCATCTAAATTTAAATTAGGAAGTAAAAGTTAAATTGAATAAAAATTATAGCAAAATGAAAAGAGTCTAAGAACTGCCTGCAAAAACAGGCAGTGCGCCTTAAATATTTCTTAGTTATTAATTTATTTGTCAAATATTTATTAAGTACCTAATATATGTCAGGCACTGTCTTAGGCAGCAACCTTGCTTTATTTTCTTCTGTGTCCCCATGAATAGGTCAAAGGAACAAATCCACATAATGCCAGCACCTTCACCTTGGGTAAGAGCATGTGGGAACCAGGCTGCCATATTTTAAGTTTTGTCTGTGGCACTTTCCACAGCTGGTACTTCTCTATACTTCCTTAAAGGAGATATATAATGTATTTTCTCATCAACAGAAAACCATTGTGCCAAGATTTTGCTAAATATAGATACTTTACAGTGTGGGACAAATGCTTATAATTACACTTAGTGCTTCTCAAAGGTACAAATGTTCCAAAGTATAAATCAACTCAGCTTTAACAATTCATGTGGCTTTAGCTGATTAAAAGGTAACTGATAAAATTCAACACCTATTTTTGATAAAATAAGCAATTAGTAATAAAGGAAAACTTCCTTAATATTATAAAGAAAATTTATCTGAAATCAGTGGGCAAAAATGGGAGAAATGCTAGCAACTGACACAAGACAAGGCGTGCTGATGTCTGTTATTGAACATTGTTCTGTGACTGCTATCAATATGACAAGAAAAAGAAATGAAGCATATACTTTAAAGAGATAAAATTATCATTACCTATGGATAATAAAACTGTCTACCCCCAAAGCCCCAAATTATAACTACTAAAACTAATAAGGTTGATAAGATAGTAGGCTATAAAATAAATATATGAATTAATAGCTCTCCTATAAACCAGTAATAACTAAACAATAAAATAAAAACATATCTTATTCACAATAAAAAATTAAACACATAGAATACATTTAATAAGATATGTGCGTAGCTTATTTAATGAGAGTTATAAAAACTTACAAAGTAGGTTTTTAAAAGCCATCAATAAATGAAGAGACACCCGTTGTTGTGATTTAAAAAATTTTAATATATTAAGCATATTGATTCTCCCAAAATTGATCCGCAAAATTATTAAAATCTCTTTTAAAAGACATGATTTCTTGGGAACTTGACAAAATTATTCTATTACTGGGAATAATAAATGTATACATTGGACTGTCATAAGAATAGTTACTTAAATGCAGTCATTAAAATAATGGAGTGCAGATATTTATTTTTTGACGGTAGTGCTTGTGCAATAAAATAAATAACAAAAGTAAACCAAACAATTTTTTATGCTGTTTATTATGAGCCAGGCATTATGTAAGGTGCCAGACACATAAAGATCGAGCCCATTTGTACCTGCTCTCAAGTCCGGTGGGAAAGACACTGGTATGAATGGATCATTATAGAATGACCCATTTTATAATGGGTGAATTTACTGATGATAAATGCTCTGTATTGTGTGAGTGCTGATGGGGAACCACAAGCACCCAGGCATCCTAATTGCAGCCATGGGAATATTAACTCTTTTCTTCACTCTTTACCCTTTTCCCTTGCTGTTTCCTCTGCCAAGAATGCTCTTTTCCTCTACTGCCTGGCAAACTCCTACTCATCCTTCAAAATCCAGTTACATATTCTCTGCTTTGGAAAGCTTTTGTGAATCTTCCACCTCTACAGAGTTGGAACAAGATTGTCACATAAAAATGATAACACAAAGTTGTCATATTGGATTTTTATTACTTTCAGGGTTCTCTTATTCACTTCTATAGGGTTCAAAGCTTGTCTTAATCAACATTCAATCCTTTCTTTTCTCTTTCTTTCCTTCACACCTCAGCAAGCTACATGGTGCTGCTGTTTGCATAGCCCTTGCTCAACAAACATCGAGAAGCGAAAATGTGAATTAAGTGCAAATTGGATTATGGTATTTGAAAATTGTTCACAAATAAAAATATCAGAATTTCAATGTGTTCCTTTTGAACATAAGGTATTAATTTGTAAGAAAAGCAAGAAAAAAGTTATCCTGAATTTCAAATACTCCTGTTACTGACAAAATCTCTGTAATTAGAGTCTTATGAACCTCAAGTGCTGGGTTCTTAGTATTTACCTGGCTTTTTATGTATTTACTCACCTTTATTATTCCCATTAATAGTTTGTATTTGCTTTGTCCCAGAGGATACAAAAAGATAAAGAAAGTTCTCTGCCCTTAAGAATCCTAGAGAATACTAAAGTGGGACATTCACACACAAATAGAGATGTAGTAAAAGGAAGTTAATGCTTAGGCCAAAGGAATCGCTTAAAAATATAGTCAATACGGCCCCAGCTGGTGTGGCTCAGTGGATTGAGCACCGGCCTGTGAACCACAAAGTTGCTGGTTCATTTCCCAGTCAGAGCACATGCCTGGGTTGCGGGCCAGGTTCCCCATTGGGGTAGTGTGAGTTTCTCTCTCACACAACGATGTTTCTCTCCCTCTCTGTCTCCTTCCCTTCCTCTCTCTAAAAATAAATTAAAAATCTTAAAACATATATAGTCTGTATGTATGGTGAAGTCACAGTAGATTTTATGGAAGATGGAACCCTAAGTTTGACTTTCCAAAAACACCTCTCATCAACATACATTTTCTGAGAAATTAATGAAACAGACAGGATAAGGCACCCTAACATAAAAGGTGAGGAAATCTTCAGTTAATCAGAATTTATTAAATTTTAGGGTCAAGTTTTAGAATTCTGAATACTTACTTTTTTAAAAAATTTTATTTGTTTATTTATTTTTTAGAGAGGGGAGGGAGAGAGAAAGAGAGAGAAAGAGAAACATCAATGTGTGGTTGCTGGGGACCGTGGCCTGCAACCCAGGCATGTGCCCTGACTGGGAGTCAAACCTGCGATGCTTTGGTTCGCAGCCTGCGCTCAATCCACTGAGCCACGCCAGCCAGGGCAGAATTCTGAATACTTTCTGATTCAATGGAGAAAGTGGGAATGGTAACACATTATGGTCTCCAAACCATTGTAAAAGTCTTTTACTTACCCTTGATTACTATAACATCTTGATTTTAAAAAATACTTTTTTTTCACGATGTAGGCTCTTGTGATGCTCCAGGGTCATAATATATGTGATTTTATAATTATTATCAACTCTTTAAGCTTATTTGAAAAGTATTTCTAGCTCTGGTCACTGGGAATGTAGTCATGAACAAAATAGATATTTTGCTTTTGTGATGCTTACGTGTTCTGGCATTTAAACCACTCTCCTTTCACCGAGCTTTCTTGTAAATGTTTTAGCTTAAAAAATAGTACTAGAAAATGTATTTGGTTGTTTGATGGTTTTGTTAATTGGATTTTGATTAACTGAGATTTTATTTTGTGACGGCTGCTTTGTAAATTTCCCGTGGATTGTGAAGGTGGTGATAATGATAATGATAATGATAATACGACACAGTGGTGAAATAGTTTCTTCCCGAGAGAGTAGTGTGTTTTCTCCGTGAGTTGGTAATGATTGACGTAACAAGCCTGACAGGTCCTGTGTCTGCTGTGGGCATGCACAGCGGTAGTGTTGCATCAGCTCTGCTTTCATTTTCGTGGGAATTACAGCTCGCATATGATCCTATAAAGGTCATTGTTAAAGAGTTGCCTTGACAAATTTGATTTCTTAAAATTATAGTTCAAGGGGAAAGGGGGATTAAAGAAAGATTATTATAATCATTTTAGCTCCATAAGAAAGTTGATGGTTGTGTCTCTGTGAGCTTGGAGATTGTATAAGAATATCATCCACCTGCTTTTGTATAACTCTTCACGGCCTGCAGTATTGCTTTACATACATTTTTTCATTGGGTCCACATAGAGAATCATTAAAGTAGGCAGGGAATGTGTTACCATCTCTACTTTACAAAGAGGAAACTGAAAGTCAGAAAGATCTCTGCTAAGGTCTCACTGGCAATTTGGTGAAATGCTGAGGCTGGAGCCCAAGTCTTTGCCAAGCAGAACGTGGCCGTTTCCAAGCACTGGCTGCCTCTTCATTGCACAGCCAGTGAAGCCTGTGGTGGGTGGTTGTACAACTCTGGGAGCATCGTTAGATACTAAGAGACAATCTAAGCTCTGCAACTGACTACTGAAATTGGGAAAGGACTGGGACACTCTATTTCAAAGCTTAAAAGTGCTGGCACAAATTATTTTTGCTGCTAAACAAAATCCCATGTAAAAGTATCACCTTTTTTTCCTTATTAAAAAAACAGATTAGGAGAAAAGACAGAACACAGAGAAGAAAGCAAAAATCCTTAGGCCACCACTAAAATCTTAGCATATTTAACATTAAAGTGCTTATCTTTTTTATGTAAAAATTTTACACAATTTTCAATCAAATGAGGTGATACTATTAAATATTGCTTAACAATCTGCTTTTTTGCTTAACATTAATTATATCATGAACATTTCTGTAATTTGGTAAATAATAATCTTTTGAGAAAGTATTTTCATATTCATCCTTTTATTAATTTTATATTGTATAAAATCCAAACAATATGGAGATCTACTCTCCAGAGGTAACTATTGATTACAGTTTAGTGCACATTGTTCTGTACTTTTTATGAGGCCTGCATTTCACTGCAGTTGCTTTGGCAGATTAGAACACCTTTTTAAAAAATTTTGTGATAGAACATCATACATTTTGAAAAGATACATATTTTACTTATTAACATCAAGCAAATAGTGTATAAATAACAAAAACATAATTTATAGCTATCTTTTGTGACATTCACAGAGAATTCCACTCCAGAAAGCACCAATGTACAAGTATCCTTGTACATGCCGAATCATCTTTGACCATCTTCAAGTAATTAAGTGGCGTTGGTACTCTGAGCTGCATACTATGTAGCTCTCCTCGTTTAAAGATGATATGTTATAATCTAAGTGCTCTCAGCCTTACACATGGGATCCCTCCATTCAGTCTTCAAATTTATCCAGAAGTAGTTCTCTGGGGAAGAATAAGCCAGTTTAAAAACTTAGTCAAAGACGAGGTAACAAGCACCTGACAAATCCCAGTGAAAAGCAGGATGAAAAAGATGGGGTTTGCAAGAGCAACTGTGAAATGGAATATGCAGGACTTGACAGAGTGAGTGGGAAGGAAAGGGGCGAAGACAACTGACTCCAAGTTCCAAGTGAATTTAAGTGAGTGAAAGCACGGTGGTTCTGCAAACAGAAACAGGAAAGTCAGGAAGGAGAGCGGGTTTGACAGGGGAAGCAGTCAAAGTCCATTTCTGGGCACTTGGACACAGGGCTCTGAAGGGGATGATTCCGCAATTAAATGACAGGAGCTTGGCCAATTTGAGGTTTTCAAAATGTTTGGGATGAGTTAATGAAGGAAATGTAGTACAGGAGCTAAGGAATGTGACCAGGGCTGGGCAGGTTGAATTGGAACACTTTTGCATAGAAATGAACGTTGAACTTTATGGTAGAAAATGGGCATAAGTAGGAGGGGGTCCAACTCTCCCTCAAAAGTGCAGGGTGCTAAATTTGGTGTTCTATATATATATATCACCAATTTCCTTTTTTAAATGTATTTACTGACTTCAGAAAGAGAGGAAAGGAAAGAGAAACATTTATTTGTTGTTTCACTTATTTATGCATTTATTGGTTGATTCTTGTATGTGCCCTGACAGGGGATCAAACCCACACCCTTGGTGTATTGGGATGATGATCTAACCAACTGAGCTACATGGCCAGGCTATATATTACTAATTTCTATAAAATATGTGGCACTACGAGGACAGAGGAAGGATGCAGTGGGAAAAAATTGCTGGAGCTTTGGTGGTTCAGAACTTATTACTGATTAATCAAGAAGGGAGATCCACAACCTGGCCACCTTTGTGGTGGCCACAGGATCATCAGATTTGAGTGTCCTTACAGTCCTGACTCACTGCACCAGGATCTTATGAGTTTGGAGAAAGTGACAGGCAGAGATGGGGCAGAAGACTTTCATAAAGAGTTTGGAGTAGAAGCAAAGCAAAAATGAGTGGCATTCCTTCTCTCATCACTTTCACCCCTGCTCTGTCCAGTCTTCATTCATTCATTTACTCATTCATTCTTCCTGCAAACATCACTGGGCACTTGCTCGGTTCTAAGCACAGTTCTAAATGCTAAGGAAATATGAATGAAGCACAAAACAAAAACTGTTCCTTTCTTTAAGGAGTGCAGTCTAGTGAAATTATGGAAAAATCCTTTCTGGTATTTTTTTCTAAGGCTGGTAGTGGATTCAGAATTTCTACATAGTTGGGGCTTAGGAGTAGCCCTCTGGTGAGAAGTAGGGGCTAGGAACTTATTTCAAAGATACATTTATTTACTAAGTCTACTTTTTTTTAAAAAGTGTATTAGTTTGGAGTGGCTTAGAGATCCTAAAGGATATCTTTGAAAGTTAAAACCCCCAAGGCTATACCCCTTTACTTAGTCAGTATTTTTAGACATGCTTTCTGAAATTATGCCACTGCATTGCAAATAACTGGCTGAATCCAAAAGATATATTTTCATGGAGAAGACCACACTGATAAGAATGAAGCAGGAACAGACAAGTGTCGCTTGGGGCACTGGGAGACTGAACTCCCTTTATCATGACTTCTCTGAGCTGCATGGAAGGAGCTGGGGCTTTGCAGCCTGTTTTTACACCCCAGCTCTGCAAGAACAGTTGCAGGACCTGGAGCAAATCATTTAACCTCTCTGAGCTTCCTGTCCTCTCCTGTGAAATGGAGAACATAATTAAATGTGCTAATCTAACATAATGCCTGAGCTGTGGCAGGCCCTCAATAAACATTTCTTCTCTCTCTCTCTGTCCCTGTGGTCAGAAAGTATAGAGGCTGAAAGAGGTTGACTGATGCAGGGTGTGAAGGGGTCATTAGCACTTCTCAGAGGCATTTTTGCAGAAATAATCAGAAACATTTCCCTTTAAGTCTGAGGAACTGTTTAGAATCTGGACAAACTCTGATGATACCACAGACTAGAAACCTTTGATCTGCTTAGACTGATTTTCCTGTCTCCCAAATGCCACTTCTAAATCTTCACCACACCTTTGTTTTTTTTCCACTAAAACTTCTTTTTCTAATCTTTGCCTGGGGCATCTACTGACCTTGTTGCAACTCCACGTTCCTCAAATAATTTGACACCTACTGTACAGATGTCTGTTCCCTACTGAGTCTCACTGTGAGTCTGAGCAACCTCCATGGCTATGAAAGATGATGCATCTCAGACATGAGAGTCCCCAGCTTCACAGGTTCTTGTCTTTTACATCTCCTGAGACCTTCCTCTTCCTCTTCTCATCTGTGGTCAGTTGAGTCCTTTACTCAGAGCTGCTTCACCTCCACGATTGGAACGTTCAATACAGCATCTCATTTCCTGACCACAACCGCCTCTGGCTCGTACTCTCTTTTACCCCATACCTATTCTACAACCTTATTGAGATATTTATCCCCTTGACCTACAATTTTCTAATATATCCTTCCCAGCATCCCTTGCTTCTCCCTTCAGCCTAAGACCAGTGATGTGTCATTTAGAGGAACCTCCTTACCTCCTCTGCCCCCTTGTCTCTCTACTTCAGCTACTGATCCCAATCTTGAGTTATTCCAGATATCTGCCTTTGTGTCTCCTTCCCATGTGAATTACCACACTCAGGGAGAAAAATCGCAGCACCCTATGCACTGTTGCATCAGTGGGGGCTCCAGTGATCCCCTGCAATCCTCCCACAAATTCCTACCCCAGATCCCTCCTATTGCCTGCAGTGGCTATTGCATACCTGTTTCACAATCCTGACATTCTCATCCAGGTGAGAAACTGGGAGTTTTCTAGCTGCTGAGATTCCTTCAGTGACTCCTCATCCTGTTTAGGACAACAGAGCACTCAATGTATGCCATGAATTAACCCTGCCTTCCTCTCCACCTCTTTTCTAGTCATTTATTCCACGATTTGATCTGCTGTGGTTGTTAGCTGGAGGCTCCGTGCTCTCTCATATGTTTTGTTTTGCACTTGCTACTGCTTCTATCTGGAATCCTGGCCCGCAGTGTAATATGCTTGGCAGATGTCTGCTCTTTGCCTTGCCTTTTTAAGAAGCTTTGCCTGGAGCCCGCTGCTGAGGATTAGTTTCATCTCCTCTTAGCTCCCATAGCAACTCCCTTGGCACTGACCTACTTCTATGTGCTTGATATCAGCTTTTGACCCCCTGGCTCCCTTTCTACCCTCTAATTGCTTCCTAGAAAACTAACCCAAACTTGGTGGCTTAAAACAACAGAAATTTATTGTTTCTGTTCTAGAAGCCAGAAGTACCAAATCAAGGCATTGGTAGGGCCATGCTCTCTCTGAAGGCATTAGGGGAAAATCTGTCCCATGCTTGTTTCCCAGCTTCTGGGAGCCACAAGCATTCGTTGCTCTGTAGATATACCACTCCAATCCTTCATCTCCATGGAGCTCTCTCTGCATATCTTTACGTAATCTTTCCTCTGTGTATGTGTTTCTCTGTGTCCAAATTTCCCCCTTTTATAAAGATATCAATCATAGTGAATTAGGGTCCATCTCCATGACCTCATTGTCACTTGATTACCTTTAGATAGATCCAATTTTCAAATAAGGTCACATTCTAAGGTACTAGGATTAGGACTTCAAGATAGTAGTGTTTGGAGGATACAGTTGAGTCCATAACACATCACTTCTCCATTCTGTATTCTAGAGGGGAAAGCTACCCTTTATGGAAGCATCCACACAGTCTCTGAGGTCACCCAGTGTAGAATCCCAGCAGGAGACTGAGGAGGTGGGTCAGGAGACGTGAGGCCGGGGCAGAGTGTGCTGGTGGCGTTCTTCCTGCGGCCTTCCCTGGTGTGGGCTGTGTCCTTCAGTGGTAAGTCATTGCCTCATGGGCAGTTACTCTGCGCAACCCCCTCTCCTTCCAGAACTGGTTGGTAATCATTCCTCTGCTTGTGTTTGGAGCTTAGAGGTGGTAACTGTTTATCTGCTTCTAGCCCCAGGTTACTGCACTGTGCTTTGTGGATCCCTTAGAGCAACACCTTTGTAAATAGTCCATTTGGAAATAAACCTGTTATGGAATTTACCCCATTTTGAGTGTGCCTTTGTTTTCTGTTGGGACCCTAAAGATAACCTGAAAAATGTTACTTATTTATGTATTATGTATTAAATACATTAATATGTAAATGTATTAAATATATTATCTGTTTTAACTAGAATATGCATTCCTTGGAAGTATGTATCATATACTTTATTAATCTCTGGACCTATAGCAGGAAGTATGCTAAGTGCTGCTAGTAGGTGTTGAATAAATATTTTTGGTGGGAGGGAGGGGAGAATGGAAGTGAGGAGAAAAGGATGGGAGGACTATTGTCACTAAGCAGTTTTTGGTCATAATTTAGTGTTCTGACAGCCTCAGACTCTTTTCCCAGACACCAAGTCAATTCTGCAGCCATTCTCCATGTGCCTGCTCTGCATACCCCTTCCCTAGGTACTGCAGGTGCTGGCTGGGAAATAGACTCGGCTCATTCCTCCAGCAGTTTTTATCCATGAATGGGCCAATGTGGCTAGCGTTTATAAAGCAGGGGATGTCTCTTGGGGGTGCGGTTAGAAGTGAACCTTTAGACTGATGGAATGGGGCTTGGAGCAGCTTCTTTGGTTACAGGAAGAGAATTCATGAGTAATATTAAGGGACAAACTGAAATTCCACAACAAGAATTCATAATGCACCTAATCCAATTTACCATGTATTCCGCTACCAGATCAATCTTCTTAAAGTACATTGGGATAATGTCACTCTCATGCCTTAAGATCATCAATGAGTATTTCCTGTGGAATGAAGAGTGAGAATCTATTTTGACAAAATCCTCACACTACTCCTCGTCTCCCACAGCTTCTCTGTGCCCACCCGTTACAGCAGACAAATCTCTGTTCTCCTGATAGGCTTCTTCCTCCACCACCATGGCTTTTCTCATGACTTCCCCTTCACCCAGAAAGAAAGGTCTTTTCTCTTGCCCTTTTCCACTTGGGAAATCCTACCCACACATGCCCCTCATTTTCTGTTTGCTCTTAGATCCTTGTCCACTCTCCCCTGCGACCTATGTTTCCCAGACTCCATTGCCCACTAGCTTTGTTTTAGGTTCATCCCCTGGGAGGGACTCATGGAAGAGATGTGAAGTCAGGTCGTTTCTCCCACTCATGCTTTGCTTCTGGAGGCCTCTCCCACAGTGGGTCCATCACCAAAGGCAGCCTCGCCCTCTCCTTCTGCTGAGCAGCCCTTGACTTAGGGTCCCATAAGCTTCCTTTTTCTCTCTGTCTCCTGCTTAGGGGTGGTAGCTTTGCCCTGCTATTGCTTGTCCCTGGGTTTTCTCAGTTACCCTGTTTAGTCTTTCCAGCACTTTTGTCATTAATTTTCTGTATCAAGTTCTCACTATTGAACCATCTGATCTGGCCCTTTTCCTGACTGGGCCCTGATTATAAACCATGTGTCTGTCTGATGCCATCTTCCTCCTGAACCTCTTCTAATTATTTAGCTGAAAATAATTTTTCCTTTTCTTCTTAAAAAATCCTCTAGAATTAAAAAAGTATGTGTTATTATATATTTGACATAATCTGACAGTATTAAAATATCCACTAATTTTGAAACAAAGAAAAGGTAATCTCAGAAATTGAAGAAGACGTGATTGACAATTACAAATACTTATTTTAATTCCTTTGATGGGTCCCAAACCATTTGTTCTGTGTAGTGTTCTTGTCTTGTTCCCTGCTACTGGTTCTAAGCACTGTATGCTTCTCCAGCTCTCTGGGTTTCTTCCGTACAGCACCAAGCTGAGAGCGTGTACATGGTACACACTCTTTATTTGTTGAGTTGGACATAGACATCCATTACTAGCATACAGAAATAATATCACAATTTTAAAAAGATTTTATTTATTTATTTTCAGAGGGAGGGGAAGGGAGGGAGAGAAACATTGATGTGTGAGAGAAATATCAGGTGGTTGCCTCTCACATGCCCCTAACCAGGGACATTGCCTGTAACCCAGGCATGTGCCTTGACTAGGAATTGAACTAATAACCTTTTGGTTCACAGGTTGGAGCTCAATCTACTGAGTCACACCAGCCAGAGCTGATTTTTTACATTGACTTTTTATCCTGTGACCTTGCTGAGTTTGTGTGTGTGTGTGTGTGTGTGTGTGTGTGTGTGTGTGTGTGTATAAAGATTCTTTAGGGTTGTCTGCATATATTATCATGTCATCTGCAAATAGTTTGACTTCTTTCCAATATAGATGCTATTTGTTTGTTTGTTTCTTTTTGGCTTACTGTAAGGGCTGAGACCTCCAGTACAATGTTGAATACCTTTAGAATATCTTTGCCTTGTTCTTGACTTTAAAGGGAACATATTATGTCTTTTGTCATTAAGTATGATGTTAGCTATAGATTTTTTTATGCATGCTCTTTATCAGGTTGAGGAAGCTTCTTTCTATTCTTAGTTTGCTAAGAGGTTCTATTATGAATAGGTGATGAATTTTCTCAAATGCCTGTCTACATTGGTTGAAATGATCATATGGTTTTTCTCATTGTTTTTCTACTAACATAGTGAGTTTTATTGATTATTTTACCAAAAATTAGAAAAATCAGAATGGAGACATGAATAAAACACCAATCTCAAACCAACGGTTGGCACCATTCTTAAGAGTAAAAGTATAGAAACATTCTCATAAAGCCAAGAACCATATTATATATCTAAGACAGCTTCAATATAAAGGTATCGACAGTGTTACTTATTATATTCTGGAAGTTTTATTCAAGGCAAATAGACATCAAAGGTAAATACCTCTTTAAAAAGAAGAAATAAAATAATAATTTTGTGTAAGTAATATGATTATATTCCTAAAACCAGAAATTATTTAACATAAAAACTATTAGGAATAACTTGTAAAGATCAGTAAGGTGGCTGGTTTCACAATATAGGAAATGATTTATGACAAAAAAAGTAATGAATAAAAATAATATAAGGGGAAGTATACAAGAGGAAATAATATAAGGGGAATACAAATGATAATAGAAACAAAAATATAAAACATCTAGGACTCAACAATAATAATGCAGAACCTATATATAGCAACTTTTGTGAAAACATAAAGAAAAATAATTTCCTAACTTCTTCTATGATTTAAATGCAAATCCCATTAAAGTCTCAGTGGATGGCAAGGAAAGTTTAAGAGGATAACATTTCAAGTCAGTAGGGCAGAGAGGGACTATTGATCAGTGATTAAACGCTGTTCAGAATATTGGCTAGTCATTTAGAAAATATACAGTTAAGTTCCTATTTCACACCTTACACCAAAACAGTTTTGCAGTAGTTAAAATTTAAATTCGGGTGAGGAAACCATAGCCCTGACCTGTGTGGCTCAGTGGGGTGGGCGTCCTGCAAAGCAAAAGGTCGCCGGTTGATCCCAGGCCAGGGCACACTCCCGTGTTGCAGGTTTGGCCCCGGGTCCAGGTGCACATGAGCTGCTCTGGTGAGTGGATTGATATTTCTCTCCCTCTCTTCTCCCTCCCGCCTTTCTATAAAAATAAATAAATAAAGTCTTAAAAAAAGGAAAAAGGAAACCATAGAAATAGTGGGAAACATATTTGTAAATAAAATTTAGAGTAGAATATTGAGTGTCTTTGTTTTTCCATTTATATTTTTCATTTTACTAGAGTTATTATGTATTTAAAAAGTGATTACATAATTAAAAAAAAAAGCTTTTCCTGTGTAGAGCACTTAGCTCAGCATGAAATTTTAGGATAAAGAAACGATTTCTTTTTTCTTCAGGTTTGAGCAAAGCCCAGGCTTGACTTGCTCTGACTATAGGGGTAATATTGTCTGTCTGTCTTTATTTTTTACTCACATAGCTTTGTCTATGTTGCGATAGATGAAATAATTATATATTCTTTCTTTCTAGCCAGTAGGCCTGAGGTCTCTCAGAGAGAGTGTTCATTGATGACAATATACTGGCAAATATAGTCACGCCTCCATTCTAATCCTGAAAAGGGGTTAATGGAGCAATTCGCCCCTTTAAAAGTGATGTTGCTTAGCTAAAATTAATTATATTTTAAAAGATTGTATTTCAAATATATGTATACTTTTATTAACAAAAATCACAAAAACACTTTATTGGCTGCTCAGTTATTTTCATTAGTTGTTTGAATGCTAAGGTGAGATGAAGAATATTATTTATTGTTATACTTACTTGAAGATTTAACCTTTTATAAAGTGTAAGGCCCTCTTTATTTTACTGTAAATAATGAAGTGTGTTTTATACATTTTGCCACTTCAAATAATTTTTTTTATTTTAATTTAGTTGAGTCCTGTGAATGGAGAGGGAAAGTTCTGAGGATAGATAGGGGTAGTTTTGCCCTGAGATTGCTTAGCATAAATGAGCATAGAAAGGTGGAGATGATATGAAATTCACTGTAACTCAAAAGTGTGTGCTACTGTGAGGAATATATTCTTTAAACCAATGACAGAAGTGACTGTTTACTGGGCTCTTACTACGTGCCAGGTACAATACTAAATTGTTTACTCATTTAATCCGCATGACAGACTGCAGTGCAAATGTTACTCAGGAAAGAAAAGAATTTCTAAAGAATGAAGGTGGCCAAGAAGGAATGGGCTACTCATAAGGCAGGAAGTCCCCACAACCAGAAATGTTCAGAAAGAGACCAGGGCGGTATTTGCCCAGAACATGGGGAGGCACTTCTTCCTGTCTCAGGTGGGAGGTTGGCTCAAGTGACATTTAGGGGTTATAAGTGCCTCTGGGTTTTTATGATTCAACCCTGCAGAGATCACTGTACTTTGCAATATGAACCAAATGACACACAAAATAAATCACTCATTTAAAATCCACATGTTATGTTAAAGAGAATCAATTATTTCTGTCAGTCAAGACATTTAGTGTGATTTGTTTAGACACATACTACATGTAGCCTTTGGTTTATTTTTTACCCTTGAGATCTCATTGTCCTCAAATTTAAAAGTGCGTTACTAAAATGGGACCCTAAAATTATGATGACTTTAATATTAAAATTCAAATACATTTTTGTTTCTCAGTTCTAGCACAGAAGATTTTGGGGAAACCCATAATCAGTGTGATAAAAGGTAAAAGGCGTGCATGTCGGCCTTGTGCACACTTTGGTTCGTTTCTGCTATGTTTAGTACACTTTCTGGCTAGTATGTGATCTCGGCAAATCCAGTGTGTGTTCTGAGTCCCGGGTCTCTTTCTCTCGGATGAGGAAACCCAAGGACAACGCCTACTTCACAGTTCTGTAGTGAGAGTTACACAGTTTATGCCTAAATGGTTGCTTCTATCATTACATTAAAAAATCATCACATTACATAGACTTAATTTTTAAATCTTTCATTTCTTTTTATGCCACTATTTTTTAACATTTTTAAAAACAAAGGAAAAATTTGCATATAGCAAAATGCATATATATTAAAGGTACAATTTATACATTCATGTAACCATCTCCCCGCTTCCATTTCAGAGATTTTCCTCATGCCCCCTTCCAGTAAATTCTCACCGACCTCCCCTGACTCCAGACGACTACTGTTCTGATTTCTATCACCATTAATAATTTTGCATGTTCTTGAATTTTATGTAAGTAGAGTCATAAAGTATCTACTCTTGAATCAGGTTTCTTCTCATCCAAGGAATGTTTCTGAGATTCTTCCATGTTGTTGTATCAGTAGTTCACTCCTTTTTTTATTGCTGAGAAGTATTTCACTGTATAAACCAGTTTGTTTATCTATTTTCCTATGGATGAAAGTGTGGGGTGCTTCCAATTGGTCATTCTATAACTATAGCTGCTACAACCTTTCTTGTGCAAGTATTTTTGTGTACATATGCTTTTATTTATATTGGGCAAATACCTACAGTGGAATTACCAAGTAACAGAGTAGGTATATGCTCATCTTTGTAAGAAAGTGCCAGTTTGCCAAAGAGGTTGTACCATTTTCCTTCCACCAGAGATGTGGATGACATTTAATATTGTCAGTCATAAATTTTAGCCATTGTACTGTGTGCAAAATGATATATCACTGTGGGTTTTTTTATTTATCTGATGACTAATGATGTTAAACATAATTTTATGTTCTTACTGGCTATTTTTATATCTCCTTTAAGGAAGGACTTGTTCAAGTCTTTTGTCCATATTTTTTTAATTACTTTATTGTTGTTCAACTTTGTTCATATTTTTATTGGCTGTTTTTATTGTTGATTTGTACAAGTTCTTCATATGTTATGGATATACATTTTTCACATAAATATACCTTGAACTTGCTTGTGAACATTCTCTGTGGCTTGCCTTTACACTTTATTTACTGTCTTTTGATGAGCAAAAATTTAAAATTTTGATGATATCCAATTCATTGAAATTTTCTTTTAGGTTTAGTGCCTTTTTTGTGTTCTCACTAAGAACTCATGGCTAACCCAAGGTCGTGAAGATATCCTCCTATGATTTCTTTTAGAAGCTTTATAATGTTAACTTTGATGTTTAGCTCTATGGTCCTGAAGACCCTTCCTTAGACCAAACCTGGGTAAGGATCCTTTGAGTCCTCTTTCTGATTAGGCCCCACCCCTGGGTTCTGTACTTGACCCACTCATTCCAGGCTTAGCAAGAATCCTGCTAAATCAGTTTAGTGAAAAGCCTCCGAACTTGATCTGATCAGCCTTAATATCTAATCAAATTCCTAATTCCCCACTCTTATCACTCACATCACCCTGGCCTGCCTTGGGCGAGAATTCTTCCCTTTGAGTCAGTCTAATAAGAATTGCTTGAACCTTGATGTTTTCTCCTACTAATCAATTTCCATCCATTGACATTCCCTCCCACTCTGCCCCCTGGCTGTAAATGCCAACCTGTCCTTGATGTATTCAAAGTTGAGCCCAATCTCTCTCCCCTATTAAAAAATTCCACTGTAGTAGTCCCCCCTGAGTACTGTCTGTTTTACATCTTTAACAAGTGTCATGAATAAGTTTTTCTTAGTAGTCTGCCTTGAATTAATTTTTGTGGTGGTGTGAGGTAGGTGTTGAGATCCTTTTGTTTTTCTTTTTAAAATTAGAATTTACTTTATTTGCACAGTAAGGCCACAATACTTTCTTTCTTTTCTTTTTTTTTAAAGATTTTATTTATCTATTTTTAGAGAGAGGGGAAGAGTAGAAGGAAAAGAGGGAGAGAAACATCAATGTGTGGTTGCCTCTTGCGTGCTCCTTACTGGGGACTTGGCCCACAACCCAGGCATGTGCCCAGACTGCGAATTGAACCAGTGACCCTTTGGTTCACAGGCCGGCATTCAATCCACTAAGCCACACCAGCCAAGGCTAAAATTGCAGTAATTTCAAGGTCCCAAAGTGAAACATGCAATTTCAATTGTCACAAGAAATGACAATTTCTTGATGGGACAAAGACTCCTAGATGAATATGTACCATTAATTGTTGTTATTCATTTCTATTTTCCTTTCATTTTGATATTTCCTTGGCTGCTGACAAAGCAGGACAGTTTTTGTAAGGAGGCAGCTCCGACTGTCTGCTGTCAGCACTCATAATTACCCCTAACTCTCTTCCTAGCGATTTGCACCTCTCTTTCTATTTCCCCTCCCTCTCCCCAAATCTCCATACTTCAAGCCTTTGTGAATGGATCACATAACATTTTCTTCCTTATGTTCTTAAGTTCTTATAAGCAATCAAGGTAATTATGTCATAGCAAGGTTTTTTATTTTTGTAATAGAAATAAATTTATTTTGTAGCTCCTACTTTATTACTTATGTTTCATTGAAAGATTGAAGTCATTGTAATCATGAATTATGTTTATGGTACAGAGTTAGGACTTGATGCAGCACTGACTCCAATGTAATTCCGAAAAGTTTTACTATGTGTCACGTTTGGGTTCGACTGCTCCTGGATGAACTTTCCCAAAGAGCTCACAGTCTGGTAGAGTAGCTAGACATGTCAGTACCTGTGTACTAGCCTGTGTGAGTGTGAAGAGGTAGAGAACTATGGATACAAACAGGAGATGTGTTGAATTCTTGTGTCCAAGCAGTCATCAAAGTCTTCCAAACTGATTTTTGAAGAACAAATACGATTTTTCCTGGGAAAACAAAAAAAGTCAATAATTTTATACCCAGGGAACAGCAGGAGCAAAGGTATTATTAAACAAAGATACATAAGAATCACAAACATGACTGTCTGATACACTGTCCATTGTTTGTAAAGCACGGGAATAGCTAAAGTGAATTAAGATGACTGGATTTTTAGAAGCCTTAGTGCCCCTTGTATTGCTTGGTTCTATATTTGGTGGGAAATCTCTAAAAAAGCAGAGAGCATCATTGTTAAGCTTACCTTTCTTCAAAGTCCCTCTAATGCTTGTAAATATGGGATGCTCATAACGGTGGTTTTGCTCATTTCAATAAAAGACCCATGAACACATTTAAAGAAATAATACTCTCATTTGTCTTGAAAGGTTAGACTAATGTAAAAAATTTCAATGAATTCCAGAATTTATTATAATGTAGATCTTCAAATGCCAGCAGAAATCAAGGGTGGCCCGTATGCCACCATAAAAGAGTGTAAGAGAACTGTGTAACAGAACTATGTGAGACAAGTAAAAAACATGGTTTGACCATTAATATGCCTCCTATATTTTTTCGGAACAGCTAGAACAACAGCAGTCTGGGAATGTTCTCTGCTTTTTGCTTTCCCTCTGCCTTCTCTCTCACCCTCTTTCCATTTTTCTTTCTCTCCTTTTACATTTCCCTCTGTCCTTTTCCTCCATTCCTTTCTCTTGTTTTGACAACCATTTCCATGTTCCATAGCACCTCACTCACTGAGAATCAGGAAAAGATTCTGTTTATTTGCAAAAACCAAACTGTACACTGGCCCTTTAAATAGAGAACTTTAACCTCTTTGAACTAACACAGTCATTGGAAGGACTAAAGCAATAGGCCCTCCTAGACTAACCCCACCCTCCTACCCCACCCCAGGTATGACCTCAGAACAGCATCCCAGAACTGGCCTGCCTAGAAATTTCTTACTCTCTCACAGTCTGGAAAGTGGGCAGTGACAAATCCGCCACTGGAACTCTGTTCCAGAATGTGCCATAATAAGTGTGATCCAGAGATCAGGAAGCCACTTCCACTGCCGTTATTACTTCAAGAACCACTCCATTCCTGCTAGCCCCATACCAGCATAAGCTCTCAGAAAGCTAGTGACTGCACAGGAGGTGGATGCCCCAGGAACCCAGTGTCTCCCCGGCTGTTCTTGCTGGCAGCCAGAGTTGAGGTGGAAGAACTATTGTCTTCACCTCATGTCCACCGTCCAAAGCTCTTAAAAGTGAATTTGCTTGACCACACCTAAGTGGCACATGGAGTCTAAGCTGCAAAGAAGTTTGGGAAATGCGGATTTTTAGCTGTTTCAGTTTTGCAAATCATGAAAGCACACTAGGAGAGAAGAATGGATGCTGTGTGCCCATCCACCATGTTGACTATGTTAAGAATCTTTCCAAAATCATAGTAAATTCAGTGAGTTTTCATAGCTTCTAATGAAAATTCATGTGAGTATAATTTTAAGTTTTTAAAGAATGAGATTTGTTCACTTAAGCATTTATTAAGTACCTATTATATGCAGGCATTCTGCATGGTTACAAAGGTCTCCACTCTCAAAGGTCACAGCTTCATTATAAAGACGTGTGTACCACAATTTAACATAGAGCAAAAGAACTGAAATATGTACAAAATGCAGTGGCAGAGAAGGGGAGGAAGTGATTAGCTCAGTTGAGAGTGGGGAGTCAGTGCGGAGTTGACCTTGGCTTGGCCTTAAACAATGGGTAGTGCTCTTCTAAGACATCAGGGAGGTGGACTTCCCAGGCAGAGAGAATGCATGGGCAAAGGTGCAGAGGTGTGATACAGTATGGCTCTGTAAGGGCATTGAAGACAGAACACCATTTTGTCCCTTAGGAGTAATCTGTTTTCATACCATAGCCCAAGTATTAAGAAATTATTTTGTGAAGCCCTGGATAGCATAGCTCAGTGGATTGAGCACAGGCTGTGAACCAAATCATTGCAGGTTCAATTCCCAGTCAGGGCACATGCCTGGGTTGCAGGCCATGGCCCCCAGCAACCGCATATTGATGTTTCTCTCTCTCTCTCTCTTTCTCCTTTCCTTCCCTTTCTAAAAATAAATAAATAAAATCTTAAAAAAAGAAATTATTATATGAATTATAAATTTTCTGTTTAATTAGAAATCACTATTCCCATTTAAAAAATATATATTAAATGGAAAACTTTCTAAGATAAATAGGTCACTGATGGACTGGTTTAGTAACTAAGTAAACTAGGTACTGAGCACATACTAATTTTTTAGCATCATATTAGACATTAAGGGGGATGAAGAAAAAATGTCAGAAATTGTCCTGAATTTCAAGAACTCCCAAACTAATGGAGGCACTAAGGCATATACCAGAAAACTATTTTAAAAATAAAATTAGGGAGTAGGGGTGATATTAAAAATATTAGCAAATTTTATAGTTGTTGAATTACAATCAAAAGGGATGCTGGCTATAAACAGCTGATCCATCTGTATCAGTGTGTACCTTGAAAATGTAGCCCTGCATAAAGGCTTAATCTCCAAAATATATAAAGAACTTACACGATTATACTCCAAGAAGACAAGCAACCCAATTAAAAAATGGGCAAAGGACTTGAACACACACTTCTCCAAGGAGGACATACAGAAGATCCAAAATCACATGAAACGATGTTCAATATCGCTAGCTATCAGAGAGATGCAGATTAAAACCACAATGAGGTA